>CAUYLG010030571.1:0-47767 GCA_963573385.1 Cacajao melanocephalus
GCGGTGTGGGGGCCGCGGGAGAAAGTATGGGCGGGTTTCCGGTGGCATTTATTTTTAGGGGGGGCCCAGCGGCTCCTGTCACCCGCCCGGCCCCGCCCCCGCCCCCGCCCCCGCCCCCGCCCCCGCACGAGGCCTGTGGGAAGCTAAGGGGTTGGGCACCCACCATCTCCATTCTCCGCCCTAGCGGAGTCGGGCGTCCGCTAGGAGGGCGCTCCGTGTCCGGCCCTGGTCCTGGCTCCTCACGGAGGCACATTGTCACAGCGAAGACTGACGGCCCGCAGTCTTCTGGACTTCTTTTATGGGGCTCTGAACAGAACAGAAATAGAATGATACAAATTTATTACCAGGAGTACTTCACGTGCCTGTTAGAATCTTGGTTCCAGTCTTTGGTGAGGTGGTTCCAGGAAATCACTTCACCTCTTTGCCTCAGACCCTCCTCTGTGAACTAGGAATGATAGCAATGTCTTCCTAATCTCAGGGCCGTTGAGCGGATTGCACGAGATAAGGTTATCTGGTGTTTAGCACAGTGGAGCATTTGCAACCTGATGGCATTTATTATGGTCAAAGGATTTTACCACCAGAACAGGGGTATATAGTTTGCTTTATTTGCTAAAACAATGTAGAATGTTGCCTGATCTATCACAGATGAAAAAAAGAGATGGTTATTCAACTTTGTGAGATGATTGTGGATTCCCATGCACTTTGGGAGGCCGAGGCGGGCAGATCACCTGAGGTCGGGAGTTTGAGACCAGCCTGACCAACACGGAGAAACCGTGTCTCTACTGAAAATACAAAAAAAAAAAAAAAAGAAAAGAAAAAGCCGGGCGTGGTGGTGCATGCCTGTAATCCCAGCTACTCAGTAGGCTGGGGCAGGAGAATGGCTTGAACCCAGGAGGTGGAGGTTGCGGTGCCTGGGCAACAAGAGTGAGACTCCGTCTAAAAAAAAAAAAAAAAAAGGGAATAGAGATTCTGTGTACCCTTTACCCATCTCCCCAGTGGTAGTATTTTGCAAAACTAGTACAATATCACAACCAGGTAATTGACGTTGATACAATCCATTGATCTCATTGAGATTCCCCGTTTTGTATTTGTTATTTTTCTGTGTGTGTTTAGTTCTATATGGTTATCAGGTGTGTAGATTCTTGTATCCACCACCACAGCCAAGGTACAGCACAGGTCCGTCACCACGAGGGTCCCTCCAGTTGCCCTTTCGTAACCACAACTTCCCGTTGCAGCCCCACCCAATCTTTTCTCTGTTTCTAAAATTTTGTTATACCAAGAATGTTACATAAATGTAGTTATTGTAATTATACAGTATGTAACTTTTTGGGATTGACTCTTTGCATTCAGCATAATCCCTTGAGATACATCCAAATTGTTACATGTATCGGTAGTCCCTTCCTTTTTATTACTGAGTGACATTCCATAATGTAGATGAAACAGTATTGATACGGTTTGGCTGTGTCCCCACCCAAATCTCATCTTGAATTGTAACCTCCACAGTTCCCACATGTCGTGGGAACCAGGTGGGAGGTGATTGAATTTTGGGAGCAGGTCCTTCCTGTGCTGTTCTCCGGATAGTGAATGAGTCTCACAAGATCTGATGGTTTTAAAAATGGGAGTTTCCCTGCACAAGTTCATTCTTTGCTTGCTATCATCCATGTAAGATGTGACTTGATTCTCCTTGCCTTCTGCCATGATTGTGAGGCCTCCCCAGCCATGTGGAACTGTAAGTCCATTAAACCTCTTTTTCTTCTCACTTTCGGGTATGTCCTTATCAGTAGCATGAAAATATACTAATACAAGTATATTCAACTGTTCACTCATTGAAGGACATTTGAGTTGGTTCTAGTTTTTAACTATTATCAATAAAGCAGCTATGAACATGAATGTACAGCCTTTTGTGTTAACTTGTTTTTGTTTCTCTAGGATAAGTGCCCGAGAGTGCAATTGCTGAGTCATATGGTAAGTGCATGTTTAATTTTTTTTTTTTTTTTTGAGACAGGGTCATGCTCTGTTGTCCAGGCTGGAGTACAGTGGTGCAATCTTGGCTCACTGTGGTCTCTGCCTCCTGGTCTCAAGTGATTCTCCTACCTCAGCCTCCCGAGTATCTGGGACTATAGGCACATGGCACCACGCCCTGCTAACTTTCGTATTTTTAGTAGAGATGGGGTTTCACCATGTTGGCCAGGCCGGTCTCGAACTCCTGACTTCAAGTCATCCACCCACCTTGGCATCCCGAAGTGCTGGGATCACAGGCACGAGCCACTGCATCCAGCCTAATTTTGTAAGAAATTGCCAAACTTTTCCAAAGTGGCTATACCACTTTTAAGTTCTCACTAGCAATGTTTGAGTGCAGTTTCTCCTCCTTGTCATCAGCATTTGATGTCAGTATTTTTTTGTTTTAACCATTCTGATAGGTATGTAGTGGAGATGGTTGGTTTTTAGTTTTCACAGGATAGAGTTGATTTGTTACTGAGTTGCATGCAGAATGTGTCCAAGGGGCTATGATCAGACTTTTGTGGCCCAACTGGGCCCATAGTTGTGCTTTCTTTACTACTGTTTGATTTTAAGCATGTGCTTCTTAGTTTAGCAAGGGTGAAATAACTCAACACATATACTCTTTTTACAAAATCGCTGCTTACATTCCCAAGATTTGACTGTATAGTAGTTTGTTTTGATTAAGTAATTTCAAACTAAGAGCTTGTCCTGCATTCATACACCCTATGATATCTGTGGCTAGAGACATTTGTGTTCCTGATACCACCCACCTTGGCTGAAAATTCATGATCACCTTCTTCCATCTGGGTGAGAATCTGTGAGAAGTTAATTCAAAGAGTGCCATGTGATGTTGGCCTAAAAATCAGTCTGGGGACCTTTGCTTCCAAATCCTAATCAATTGCTCTGTTAGTTTGTTTCACTAGATGCTACACCTCAGGAGTAAGAACTGAAATCAACAATAGGTGACTTACAGTGGGATGGGATTGTAATTTTGGGAAAATGTCCCCCATTCTGATGGCATCCCACCCCTCTTCACACGTACAGCCCTCAACGACTACTTCACTAATTGTCTTTTTTTTTTTTTTTTTTGAGACGGAGTCTTGCTCTGTCTCCAGACTGGAATGCAGTGGCTAAATCTCAACTCACTGCAACCTCCACCTCCAGGATTCAAATGATTCCCCTGCCTCAGCCTCTGGAGTAGCTAGGACTACAGGCACATGCCACCATGCCTGGTTAATTTTTTTATTTTAGTAGTGACGGGTTTTCACCATGTTGGCCAGGATGGTTTCAATCTCCTGACCTCGTGATCTGCCTGCCTCGGCCTCCCGAAGTGCTGGGATTACAGGCATGCACCACCACGCCCAGCCCACTAATTGTCTTTTTAACCACCAAGTTCACCATCACTTTGAATAGCTCACTAAGTAATTGCATTTAATATGCAACATCAGAGCTTCCACTTTAAAAAACAAAAAACAACAACAAAAAAACTTTTTTTATGCAAAGAGAGAAACTCTCCATCAAATGTACTGAGAAAACACTTTGTATATATCCGATTTTGAGTAACACATTAGATGACTGGATTTCTCTAAGTTGTAAAATTGCAACTTTTTAAGACACTGTTACATACTGCTCTAAGCCATGTTTTGATGATAAGAAGGTTTTTTTGGTTTTGTTTTCATAATTTGAATTCCTGGATTATTTATGGCAGCAGTAAATTTTTTTGTATGGTCCCAGTAGCTTGTTTTTATTATCCACTATTTCAAACAACTCAGAAGAATAAATAACACCATAAACTCCTATGTATACATAAACCAGATTTAACCCATCGATGACAATGTGCTGTGTTTTCAGTGTTTCTCTCTTTCTCTTTCTCCCTCTGAGGAATTCTCCCTTTCTCTCTCCCTCCCTCCCTCTTTTCTTTTCTCCTAAATGAAGCAGATACAACTGAAAGTCCTGTTTCCCCGCCCCGTTGCTTTGTCCTCCCTTCCAAGGGGTAACCATTGTTCTGACGTTGCTGTATATCCTTTCCATTTCCACTGGGGGATGCATTGGTTTTTCTGGATTTCCCTTATTGGAAACAACACTGCAATTCATATTCTTGTCTCTCCGTGCACATGTACTCGAATTTCCTTAGGTTTTTTTTTTTTTTAATTTTTATTTCCACAGGTTTTTGGGGAACCGGTGGCATTTGATTACATAAGTTCTTTAGTGGTGATTTGTGAGATTTTGGTGCCCCCAACACCCGAGCAGTGTATACTGAACCCAATTTGTAGTCTTTGACCTCTCACCCCCTTCCCAAACTTTCCCCGAGTCCCCAAAGTCTATTGTGCCATTTTTTTTTAAGAGATGGGGTTTTACTATGTTGGCCAGGCTGGTCTCAAACTCCTGACCTCAGGTGATCTGTTCACCTCAGCCTCCCAAAGCGCTGGGATTACAGGCATGAGCCACCGTGCCTGGCCTATTTTCTAGAATTTTTATAGTTTCAGGTCTTAGATTTAAGTCCTTGATCCATCTTGAGTTGATTTTTGTATAAGGTGAGAGATGAGGATCCAATTTCATTCTTGTACATGTGGCTTGCCAATTATCCCAGCATCATTTGTTGAATAGGATGTCCTTTCCCCACTTGGTGTTTTTATTTGCTTTGTTGAAGATCAGTTGGCTGTAAGTATTTGGGTTTCTTTCTGGGTTCTCTGTTCTGTTCCATTGGTGTATGTGCCAATTTTTATACTAGTACCATGCTGTTTTGGTGACTATGGCCTTATAGTATAGTTTGAAATCAGGTAATGTGATGCCTCCAGATTTATGTTTTTGCTTAGTCTTGCTTTGGCTATGTGAGCTGTTTTTTGGTTCCATGTGAATTTTAGAATTGTTTTTTCTAGTTCTGTGAAGAACGATGGTATTTTGATAGGAATTGCATTGATGGGAAGACTAATATCCAGAATCTACAATGAACTCAAAGCAATATGTTGATTGCTTTTGGCAGTATGGTCATTTTCACAATATTGATTCTACCCATCCATGAGCATGGGATGTGTTTCCATTTGTTTGTGTCGTCTATGATTTATTTCAGCAGTGTTTTGTAGTTTTCCTTTTAGAGGTCTTTCACCTCCTTGGTTAGGCATATTCCTAAGTATTTTATTTATTTATTTATTTTGCAGCTATTATAAAAGGGGTTGAGTTTTTTATTTGATTCTCAGCTTGGTTGCTGTTGGTGTATAGGAAATTACTAATTTGTGTACATTAATTTTGTATCCTGAAATTTTGCTGAATTCATTTATTGGTTCTAGAAACTTTTTGGAGGAGTCTTTAGGGTTTTCTAGGTAAACAATCATATCAGCAAACAGCGACAGTTTGACTTCCTCTTTACCTCTTTAATTTCTTTCTCTTGTCTGATTGCTCTGGCTAGACTTCCAGTACTATGTTGAACAGAAGTAGTGAGAGTGGGGTCTGGTGCCGTGGCTCATGCCTGTAATCCCAGCAACTTTGAGAGGCTGAGGTGGGTAGATCACCTGAGGTCAGGAGATCAAGACCAGCCTGGATAACATGGAGAAACCCCGTCTCTACTAAAAACACAAAAAATTAGCCTGACATGGTGGCAGGTGCCTGTAATCCCAGCTACTCAGAAGGCTGAGGCAGGAGAATCACTTGAACCAGGGAGGAGGAGGTTGCAGTGAGCCAAGGTCGTGCCATTGCACTCCAGCCTGGGCATGAAGAGCAAAACACCATCTCAAAAAAAAAAAAAAAAAAAGTGGTGGGAGTGGCCATCCTTGTCTTGTTCCAGTTCTCAGAGGGACTGCTTTCAGCTTTTCCCTGTTCACTATTATATTGGCTGTGAGTTTGTCATAGATGGCTTTTATTATTTTGAGGTATGCTCCTTGTATGCCAGTTTTGCTGAGGGCTTTAATCACAAAGGGATGCTGGATTTTGTCAAATGCTTTTTCTGCATCTATTAAGATAATCATATGATTTTTGTTTTTAATTCTGTTTATGTGGTTTATAACATTTATTGACTTGTGTATGTTAAGCCATTCCTGCATCCCTGGTATAAAACCCACTTGATCATGGTGGATTATCTATGGCAGCAGTAATTTAGTAGTGGTTATTTTCTAATTTGCGTTTAACTGGATACTTTTATTAGAGCTAGATTCACTAACTTACCACTAGAGGTCTCCTCTTTCCCTATAGAAAACATTCCCAGAGGCAACTGCTTCGACTCAAGTAGGAGTAATTTGCAAAATCATTAGCAAAGTTGCAGTTGAGAACGTAAAAACCTACCAATTTTTGTTACCTCTATTGCCAAATATAAACTTAATTTTCATGTTTAACATCTTTTAAATCTAATATCTTGTGTTTTTAGAGATTGCAGTTGAAGTAAATTTGGCCTTTCGTTTAAGCTAAATTATTAGACAGACCAAAATGAATCAAGCAAAAGTTTTCAAAGACCACTCTAATTCACCTGCTTAATAACAGTTTAACTGGTTTTATCTTTCTCCATGGAAACATGTCAACCATTGAAGACTATTAATAAACAAATATTTATTAAACTTTTGCATTATGCTAAGAAAAATGGAAATGAATAAGATATGAGTCTTGCTCTTTCTTTTACTTTGCATACTCTTTTATCATTCTAACGGGAATTCTTTTTTTTTTTTTTTTTTTTGCATATTCTGGTTCTGCTTTTATACTAACTAAAAACTTTAATCATTGTTTAAGACCCATCTCAAAAGACACCTCCAGTGTGAAGACTTCCTCTCACTCTCTTTTCTAGGTTCTCATGGCATTTGTTCACACCTCTGTTATCCAACCACGTTGGGTGTTATTTATCTGTTAATATGTCATCTGTCTTTATTAAACTATACGTTCTATGAGGTCAAAAGAACCTTGTCTTTCTCTCTGTCTCTTTCTCCTTTGTGCTTATTTTTGTTTGTTTTGACTTATCATATTTGCCTTTGCAGTAAGTATAGGAGACATTCAATAAACATTTATTGAGCAAATGAATGAATGGACATGGGATTTGAATAAGGTCTTGAGGTTGGATGGGATTTCCACAGATTGATGGTGATGAGGGAGGGAGGCTAAGAGAAAATACCCTGAGTAGAAGCTGGGAAAGTCCATACTTGTAAATAAGATTGACAACAAATAGAGTTATTCAGGGTGGGCACAGGCAGAGAGAGCTTTAACAAAAAGCTGGAAAGGGTTGAGAACATGAAAGGGAGGTAGTGGAGCAGAGGTTTGCAGTAATGAAGGTGGCCATGGTGGAAAAAAAATGAAAAGGGTCGTTGGTTCTGTCCTCAGGTCACATCTGTCACTGTTTCATGGCCTCAACATCCTCAATTACTTCCTCAGCTCTAAGATGTTTCCCACTCAGGCATCTTTCTAGCCCTCTTCTTTCTCTTGAATTCTAGAACCATGTAATGATTAAGGAAAGGACTGACTGGTAGAGAACTGGGTTCAAGTTTCAACACTACCACCAATTAGCCATGAAACATTGAGCAAGTCCCTTTAAATACATGCATTTATTAATACTGTACCTTGTTCCAGAAAGGATTTAGGGTGTCTGCAAGTTACTTAATATCAGAGCTTCAGTTTCCTCACGTGGTCCAGGTGATCTAAATTCCTTACAGCTCTAACATTTTGTGACTCTGATTCCAGTGATTTGTTGGTCATCTGCACTTAGAAATCCTGCTAACACTTAATATATAGATTATGAAAAACTAAAAGAAAAAATCTGAACCTATAACCCTGTCCTCCTGTTGATTTCTGTTCATGGCATCACCATCCTACTAGTAACCCAGGACCAAAACTTGGTGTCATCTTCAACTCCTCTAGCCCTTGCCCCCACGTCTCATTTAACTCAGTCATATGGAACTAACTCTGTAATGTCATTCCCATCCTTCCCCAACGAGGCCCTTTCCTCTGGCCTCATGTGATTGAAGCCTTTGCTGGCTGGCTGTCCCATTCTGTTGACCCGTAATCTTGATGCTGCTGAGTAAATTTCTTGAAGCACAACTGTAGCAATGGCAGCGCTTTGTTCTAAAACCTCGGTGACTCCCAGCTGCCTACAGAATACAGTCCAGATTCCCTGGTGAGCATGCAAGACCCTTCATGACCTGACTCTGCAAGTTGCCTGCCTCTTCTCATGACTCACATGTGCTAGTGAAACTGAAAATAACATGCCTTAAATGTTCCTGCTTCAGCTAATAATGTGGCATAATTTTTCCTGGCACCTTTGTCTGTTGAAATTTTTTCTGTCCTTATTTTAACTCTTTTGAGGCGTTTATAAAGTTCTGTCACTTATTTTAACTCCTTGGTAACGTGTCTTAGCCCACTCCACCCTGCATTAAATTGTCAGATGCTCAAAGCAAACACTGTGTTTCATTTATCTTTGTCTCCCCCATCCCCCCTACCGTACCCAGTCCCTTGCACACACCACCTGGCACACTACTAGAGAAACTTGAGGTAAATCAGATCAAAACCTACTCCAGGAATCACTTTCTCAAATTATGGTTATAGATTTTGACAGCTGGAAATTAAGCAAATCATCTCATTTTACAAATGAGAAAACCAGAGGTTAGAAAGGTGAGTCACTTGCCCAGCCTTTTCCAGCTGCCCTGAAACATTTTTATTGTTTACACTGCTCTGGTAACACCACTCGCAGCCTTGTCATAGGTAGATCTATTTTCATGTCTCATCTTCTCTTCTGGATGTAAGCATCTTAACCTCAACACATTGCTGTTTTGGTGATTTTAGTAAGTAATTTTGATACTGGAAATAAAGATGGGGAGTAGAGCTGGTTTCAGCAAATACGTCGCTACAGTGCCTGAATGGACACTAGGTGGCAGTACAACAGACAGACTCCAGTTGAGATTTTAACAGTGGAACTTAATGTTCAAGCCAGAAGGAACCTTAGACACCATCCAGTCCAACCCCTCATTTTTTTGTAGCAAACAAATAAAAAAAAACCAAGAAGCAGAAATAAGAGTGACTTGCTTCATAACTGTTGAGTGGCAAGTGAGTCATCAGTTTTATCAGTACAAGAATGTTGACTCTGAAGTTGTGAAGTAAGTTGCTATATGTATAAGACCCTGATGATGATCTAATGTAAGTACTGTTTTGTGTGTCTAGATCAAATGATGCTGTTTGGAAAAGTTTCCCAGCAGTTGTGTGGATTAAAGAAACTCCCATGGTCATATGACTCCAGATACTTCTGGGGCTGGTTGAATGCAGTGTTTAATAAGTAAGTTACTTTAAATGAAGTAAAGAAATGTGGAGATTGTTACAGCTAGATAAGTTCCCAGCAGCTAGTTTGGCTATTTATCATTTTTTTGTTTGTTTGTTTAAGTAAATTACTCTAAATAAAGTGAAGAGATGTGGAGATTGTTACAGCTAGATGAGTTCCCAATAGCTAGTTTGGCTATTTCTCATTTTTTGTTTGTTTGTTTTCTTGCTCTTATCGCCCAGGCTGGAGTGCAGTGGCACGATCTTGGGTCACTGCAACGTCCACCTCCCAGGTTCAAGTGATTCTCCTGCCTCAGCCTCCCGAGTAGCTGGGATTACAGGCACCCATCACCACACCTGGCTAATTTTTGTATTTTTAGTAGAGACGGGGTTTCACCGTGTTGACCAGGCTGGTCTCCAACTCCTGACCTCAGGTGGTCCACCTGCCTCAACCTCCCAAAGTGCTGGGATTACAGACATGAGCCACCGTCCCGGCCTATTTCTTGTATTTCAAATGTTCTTTTAACAATTTGCAGTGTGATCCTAATTTTGTTTACAGACAAAACCCACACAAACATGGAAAAAAACAGCAGAAAAATAGATTACAAAGTATTAACTGTGACGGTTTGAGTTGCAGGATTTCAATGATTTTTTTACTTGTCTTTTGGATATATTTCAAGTTTTCTAAAATAAACATTTATAATCAGAAAAACTTATTAAATATAATTTTTAAATATTTTTATGGCTTTTTAAAGGAATGTAGTTAACCTTTTGAATTCTATCAGAGTAACTCAAGTTTTCAAAAAATTAGTGGGTGGCATACTTAAAAATATTTTGAAACTGATGAAACGAACCTCCTTCTGATTGCTTAATATAGCATTATGATCACTAGCTACAGAAAAAAAAAGCATATGTAGAAATTAATAAATATCACTTACTGATATTAATTTGAATACAAATTCAGAATTATTTTCTCTTTAATCTTTTGTTATTAATAGAAATTCTAACCAAGTATAGTCATTCCTAGAATAGTTACTAAGTATCTCTGGTGTCAAGCACTCTACTATATACAAGTTAATGAAAACTTGTGTCTGACTGATAAAGTCATATAAAAATAATATGCCTTGACAGTGTTCACTTGGAAACAAAAACAAAACTAAAAAAGTTAGCAGATAGACCTGTTTTTTAGTTTCTGGGGTTTTTTTTGCATGGATCTCAATAATACATTTATCTTCCTCTTCAGTCACTTGAAATGGACATTTGTTAGGTTCTGTATTTATGTCAGCGAATCTAGTTAACAAGCTAGTAATTATTGTAAAAGCAAACTGCATTTTTTTCTCTTGCTAATAGGGTGGATTATGAGCGCATCAGGGATGTTGGCCCTGACAGGGCAGCATCTGAGTGGTTGCTGCGCTGTGGGGCCATGGTGCGCTACCATGGTCAGGAGAGGTGGCAGAAGGACTACAACCACCTCCCAACAGGCCCTCTGGACAAATACAAGATTCAGGCGATTGATGCCACCGACTCTTGTATCATGAGCATTGGATTTGATCACATGGGTAACTACCCTATCATTTTGCTAGTAGGAAATGCAGGTGATCTGCAGTGACTATTGTGTTGCAGTTGACTCACGATTATAGTTGTAGGTATGTCCTTTTTGCCCATTTCAGTACAGTCAGGTTTGTTTCTTCCTGTGTTTGATATTTATTTTCAAATTAAATTGAGGTTACAGACACCATCCTCTCCTTCCTCCTCTCACTAAGCTTGTTTCTATATGTCTCTATTCTTTGGTTTATTGGCTTAAAATCCAGGGCCTTGTTTCAAACTATCTTTGTCAAACTTCTATCATTGAGAAGCCCTCAATAATGCAGGAATAATTATATCCACATAGCTTCTGCTTATGTGGGCTTTTTTTTTTTTTTTTTTTTTTGAGACAGAGTCTCACTCTTGCCCAGGCTAGAGTGCAGTGGCACAATCTCGGCTCACTGCAACCTCTGCCTCCGGGGTGATGCTCCTGCCTCAGTCTCCCAAATAGCTGGGACTACAGGCATGCACCATCATGCCCAGCTAATTTTTGTATTTTTAGTACGGATGGGGTTTCACCAAGTTGGCCAGGCCAGTCTGAATTCCTGACCTCAGGCGATCCACCTACCTCAGCTTCCCAAAGTGCTAGGATTACAGGTGTGAGCCACCATGCCTGCCCCTATGTGGACATTTCTTTCCTCCAGTGTGTGGGCATCTGACTGCGGAATGGCCCTGTCCATCAGCACAAGCTGTATAGTGAATTCCTTATATGGTTAGTAGGGTGAGCAGTCATTCCAGTTTTCAGGGGACTAAGAGGTTTCCCAGGACATAGGACTTTCAGTCCTAAAACTAAGTTAGTCCTGGACAAACCAGGACAGTTTGTCATCTTAATGGTAAAGCAGATTCTTAATCTGTACTTTTTCTCCCCAGAGGGCCTAGAGCATGTTGAAAAAATAAGGCTGTGCAAGTGTCAGTATATTGAGGATGGCTGTTTGCTGAAACTTAGTCAACTTGAAAATTTACGAAAAAGCATATTGGAAATGGAAATAATATCCTGTGGGAATATCACAGACAAAGGCATCGTTGCTTTGCGTCATTTAAGGTAGATGATCAAAGCCAAAGTGGAAACTTGATAATGCTGTTAAGGTGAATAGTTAGAATTTAACTGACTGTGAGGGGTGGTGTCTTTTTTTAGTTCTGAAAAAGATAATTTTTAAAAATGACCTCACTTTAATCTGTAATACTTTAAAACAGTTAAAATTATCAACCTTAATCCATTAATGTTTTATTGCATTTTTATATAGTATGTTTTTAAAAATTAAATCTATATTAAGCACCTAGCATGATGCTTGTCACAGTAAGACCTCAGTAAACATCAAGGATTATGCTTTCTCTACTTTTTTTTTAAAGCAATTTCCCCTATGTTTTTGATATTTTCAGGATATTTGGTATATACCTATTAGCATTTTACCCTGTAATTATGTTGTTTGAGGGAAACAAACCTTGAAATATTCACCTTTCTGTCTCTAGAGCTTAGAACATTGCCTGGCACTATAATCCTCATCAAAAGCATGCGTCCACTAGTTAGGAAAGCTGTTCCACATCCTCTTGTGCCACCAACCAGACCCATGCCATGGCCTGGAGCAAGTCACCTAATCCCAAATGCAAAAACAGATAATATTAGCAAGGAATGTTTAATTTTAAAATTGTAAGACTGAGTCTTATCAGCATGATGAAAAAAGAAGTTTGTTTAATCAAATCCCTATTTTAGAGATCCCCGAATTCAAATTCTGAATCTAATCAATGTAGTTATGCTTTAATATATAATGGATCTGCCAGTAACCTCAGTATGACAGGAAGTTTGAGAAATTTTAAACATTAGGACCAAAAGTACTAGATTGTTCATCTCTTACATTAGTTGAGGCTTCAAAGCTTCATCTTTTGGTAGAAACTTAAGTACCTTTAAGAACTTTCCCAGTTTTTGCCCTTTTGGGGTTTCACATTTCATATTTCACATGCAAAGGATATCTATGTCATTATAAATATATACTTTATGTAGAATGATTTGGCTAGAAATATTGACATAACCCAAAGTCTGTGTTAGTTCTTGGCATGAATTTCATCTCTAAAGCTACTTCTCTGAAAGTCATTTTTAAGGCATAGGGTGACATAGATTCATTTTCTTTGTAATTTTCTTTAAGTCAGTAAATTGAGTTTATTTTTAATGCTTTTGGTCAAATTGAAGTGACTTTTTTCTTTACTTGCAGAAACCTCAAATATTTGTTGTTAAGTGATCTTCCTGGAGTAAGAGAAAAAGAAAATCTTGTCCAAACCTTTAAGACAGCACTGCCATCTCTGGAACTAAAATTACAATTGAAGTAAAATAATGTGTCTTAGTATAAAGGATCGTTTGAAACTGTTGATACTAAATGTCAATTAATATTATATAATCATCAGTAGAATTATAAGGATGCCATATTGTGACATTTTAGAAGTGGAGAGTGCATCATATGTAGAAAATATTCAGACGTAACTCACTAATGTTACTAAGTTGGAAGTGAGAATTTATGTACATTAATTGATTTTAAGTAAATGCAGCTGGGCATGGTGGCTCACATGTAATACCAGCACTTTGGGAGGCCAAGGTGGGGAGATCACCTAAGGTCAGGAGTTCAAGACTAACCATGGCCAACATGGTGAAACCCCATCTCTATTAAAAATACAAAATTAGCTGGGTGTGGTCGTACATGCCTGTAATCCCAGCTACTCTGGAGGCTGAGGCAGGAGAATTACTTGAACCCAGGAGGCGGAGGTTGCAGTGACCCGAGATTGTGCCACTGCACTCGATCCTGGGCAACAGAGCAAGACTCCGTCTCAAAAAAAAAAAAAGAAGAAAGAAGAAAGAAAAATGCAAACTAGGTAACATTTAATTCTAATATATTCTTCATTTAATATGTAAATCTATGGATATCTTTTGATGTAGATATTTATTTAGAATCCTTTAAAGTTATTTGAACAACAGATATTTTTATTGTATTATAACAGTAATTTACATAAATTTAACTTTAAAGTTAGTGACGCGTACTACCATAAATGCACAATTATGAGAAATGTGAAGCTAAATTACAGATTCATGGATGGAATCAGTTATGCAGAGTGTTCAGTGGTTGTTGAGGCATGCATTTCGTATTGCTTCCCAGGATTTGCATGCATTTCCCATGATCCTGCATTCTTATATTCTTCATACCATACATCCTTTCTCAAAATCAATAGTTGCTGTTTAATTTGTCTATTTTGTAAACTTAGGCTAGTATTTTATTAAAACTGGACATAGATACTTGGCTGAATTCAAATAGTTTTGCAGACTGCAATATAATAAAGGAAACAATCATATAAACCAGTAGGCTATGCTTAGGTTTTTCTTAAAACCTAAAATTGCTTTAGGCTGGGTGCCGTGGCTCATGCCTGTAATCCCAGTACTTTGGGAGGCTGAGGTGGAGGATCACTTGAGGCAAGGAGTTTGAGACCAATTTGGGTAACACAGTGAAACCCTATCTCTATAAAAAATTTTAAAAATTAGCCAGGCATGGTGGTGCACACCTGTAGTCCCAGATACTTGGGAGGTTGAGGTGGTAGGATCACTTGAGCTCAGGAGTTTGAGGCTGCAGTAAACTATGATCATGGCCGCCACACGCCAGCCTGGCAGCCTGGGTAAAAGAGGGAGACCCTGTCTGTCTCTTGAAAAATTGAGCCTGGGAAGTCAAGGCTGCAGTGAGCCATGTTGGCACCACTGCATTCCAGCCTGGGCAACAGATTAAGACCTTGTCTCAAAAAGAAAAAAAGTCAAAAATAGATAAAACAGGTCTTTTTTGTTACCTGTGTGAAATGGCCCTGATTCTATTACTGTTATATGCCAGCTTGTTTATAGATTTCTGTGTGTGTGGTTTGAATTTTTTTTTTTTTTTTGAGATGGAGTCTCTCACTCTGTTGCCCAGGCTGGAGTGCAAGGGGCACGATCTTGGCTCACTGCAACCTCCGCCTCCTAGATCAAGCATTTCTCTGCCTCTGCCTCCCAAGTAGCTGGGATTACAGGAGCCCATCACTATGCTCAGCTAATTTTTGTATTTTTAGTAGAGATGGGGTTTCACCATCTTGGCCAAACTGGTCTTGAACTCCTGACCTCGTGATCCACCTGCCTCAGCCTCCCAAAATGCTGGGATTACAGGTGTAAGCCACCACATCTGGCCTGGTTTAAACATTATTAAGCTGTTGAATATCAACTTGAAAATAATTTTCAAATAAATACTTTCTGTGATGCACCTTTCAAGTAGAAAAATTAATTTTGTTTAAAAACCAGCTTATACAAATAGCACATAGATAAATGGTAAACTGTTTACTAATTACCATTGTCATTTTAAAAATCAGAAAATAGTAAATAAAAGGATGTGGAAGAGTCTCGTGGTACAGTAGAGATTTCATGTTGAATAAAAGGATTATAAATATGGTTAAATTGAACATAAGCATAAATTTAATGGAACTCATTAGAGAAAAATAAGCCTTTCTTCTCAGGTTTCTTTCATTACTGTGTGGTGAGACAACTGATTTACCATGATTTAGTCCAGAGCTACGTTTCTATTCTGAATGGTTTTCAGTAAAACTATTGGCTCAATTAGGCAGTTAGAGTCATCTGCCTCCATCAAGTGCATTTTCTTGGATTAAGGAAAAAAAAATTTTTTTAACTATTCACGGAAGTTGGATGTTCTTCCTTGTCATTTGAATCAAGGCTGTCTAACAGGAATTGAATAATTCTGGGACAAGCATTTAACCCACTATCAATCAGGTCTAGGCAAGAAACCACATCAGGAAGCCTTAGGATATATCATTAAAATGCCTTGAGTAGTCAAAATTATTGAACAGACACCAGACTTCAGTGGATTACTTAACAGTAAGTGAATGGGGTCAGATGTCATCATGAAGAAAATTAACAAGAAAATGAGAGTACAGAAGAAATGCTTTGAAAATAGAGTGAAATACAGCTTTGAAGACCATGGCTGAGAAGTGCTAGGAATGGTGGCAGCACATCAACCAGAAATGGTGTTGAGCTGTAAGAAACAGACATCAGGCTTCATATTGCCCTTGTGTCCAGGGAACAAGGATGAGAAGCTTTTTGATTAAGAGCAGTAGGCCAAATCAAAGCTAATTTTGTCATTTTGGCCGGGTACAGTGGCTCATGCATGTAATACCAGTGATTTGGAAGGCCAAGGCGGGCAGATTGCATGAGCCCAAGAGTTCAAGACCGGTCTGGGGGACATGGCAAAACCCTGTCGTCTCTACCAAAAAATTCAAAAAAATTAGCTAGGTATAGTGGCACATGCCTGTAGTCCCAGCTGCTTGGGAGGCTGAGGTGGAAGGATCGAGATATATATATATATATATATATGTGTATATATATATATACACACACACACATAGATATATGTATGTCATCATTTTAAGTCTCACTGTACAAAGCTGTGAATCCTCAATTTTGGACTACTTATTGTAATATATTAGTTGTTAGGATAGCATATATATATACATACATCCACATATATAGCATGAAAAGATGTTTCAGGGAAAACATCATGTCTTTCATGACTCATGTCAAAGCCCACAAGCAATTTCTTCTGAAACCCAGATCACTATATTACAGGTTTGCCTATAGATGTACCAGGTCTAAGGCTGTGGCAGATAGAATGAAATACTAATATTTTCAGGATGACAGGTTCAGTTTCTGCAAAGCCTGTAGGTCTTGCTCTACCCTTTGACTGCCTTAATCAGCTGCCAAGGTTTATCCCATTGTTTGCAAGGGGAATTGGGTGAATAAATGTAGACAGATTACAGTAAATCCACCTTGCCTGCAAAAGTGACTAAGGTACATCCTTATAAAATAAGAATGAAATGTATAAACATATAATTAAATATAGAAATTACCAACTCTTTGTGATAACTCATATGTTTTTAAATATTTCGAACCTAAGTGTTACCCACAAAATGTTTTAAAATATAAAAATCAAGAAATAGAGCAAGCAGGAAATGGGATTTTAAACATTTTGATTTCAAGAAATAGAACTAGCCTTAAATATGCTGAAACAATCTGAGAGGCAGGAGATAGGACCCCAGGCAACAGAGATCGGAGGAAATAAATATATACAGGCATTGTGTAGTCCATTTTTCTTGTGTGGCATTTGATACAACTGAAGCATATATCTTTTTTACATCATCTAGTTTTGCCAGAGGTATGGGACAGTTCATATTCTGTCCATAAGCTCAGCTGCTTACATAAACTGAAATACAAGTGAAACTCCAAACACGTTTTTTCTTTCTTTTCTGGACACCATTATCAAGCTTGGAAGACGGGATCTGGAATTTCCCTTCATATTGTGCCAAGTGGCCTCCCAGTTTCTTGCTTATGTTTTCTCCTGGTATGTTTTCAACATTGTAATTGTTTTCAATCAACTGCCTAAGTTTTATTTTCTTCAAAGTATCTATCAATCAATTCCTTTTTTTAAAATAATGTCTCCTAGCACCTTTAAATGTTTGGAAAATGGTAGTTAAGTTTCTTGGTATTACAGTAGTACTTCTTATTATCCAAAGCTGGAAGGATGCTGCTGCCAGTTAGCTGGGGTAGGTACTGCAACTGAAAATGCAAAACACAGAATTAGGTTCAAAACTGTGCCATGCATTTTTTTTTCATTATTTAGAATATATCACAAAAGAGGTAATTAAGCTTTTTAGTCCAGAAATACTTTTTTTGCACAGATTCCAGGACTTGAGAGAGGATTAAATGTTTCAATTTGGTCTTTGCTTCTCCTTTTAAAGGTTTATTTTATGTTGAAAAGGAAAATCATGCACATTAAAGAAGATTTAGAGAATATGAAAAACAGAAAATCTACATGTTAACATTACTGGGAAAAAAACATAGATTTACAGGAATTGAGAGCTTGCTGAGATCTTAGGGATCATTTAAGCCAATGACTTGTCTTATAGCAGAAAACTGGTAACCAGCACCTAGGCAATTTGCCTACTTACTCTCTTCCCTTAGTTAAAAAGGCAAATCAAGCATGGCACAGTGCATACTTGTTCCAGCTACTAGGGAGGCTGAGGTGGGAGGATCACTTGAGCCCAGGAGGCCAGCCTGGGCAACATAGCAAGACCCCATCTCTAAAGAAAAAAGACAAACCTGTTTCCTTCAAGCTTCCTGAAAATATTTGAATTTATGGTCAATGTCAAATGAAAGTAAGAACACACCTGTATTTTTTGTATTGCACTGTATGTCCTTAGGTATCCCTAAAAAGGGAACTTTTTAGTACTTTTCCTTTGCAGAAAAAAAAAAATTTCAGCTGTACCCCTCAGAAGGTACTTTTTAGTACTTTTAAATCAATTGATTCCTTCAGGATTTAAAAGCAATACACCAGGCTGGGTGTGGTGGCTCATGCCTATAATCCCAGCACTTTGGGAGGCCGAGGCGGGTGGATCACCTGAGGTCAGGAGTTCGAGACCAGCCTGACCAACATGGTGAAACCCTGACTCTACTAAAAATATAGAAATTAGTTGGGCATGCTGGCATGTGCCTGTAATCCCAACTACTGGGGAGGCTGAGGCAGGAGAATTACTTGAACCTGGGAGGCGGAGGTTGCAGTGAGCCAAGATCACACCACTGCACTCCAGTCTGGGCGACAGAATGAGACTCAGTCTCAAAAAAAAAGAAAGGCAATATACCAAATAGTGGAGTTTCCCTAATTTTTCAAGTAGAAATATTTCCATCAAAACCTTTTGCTCTTGAATACAAAGTAATACTAAGATAAGGAATAATTCTGGGGTGGGAGTGGAGGAGTCTATTTCTGGCCTGTTTTGCTACCTGGCTCATATATGATGGAGAATAAAATTAAAACATTCTTAATTTTGTAACTCTGATCTACATTAGGGCCCTGGAGTTCATGCTGTACTTGTTCCTCATGGACTCTTCCCCCTTTTCCCTCCTCCTAGCCTCACACACACCACCCTGGTACCATTCAGCACGCCGGGCAGTGGAAGCTGCAAGGGGAAAGACTAAGGCAAGATAAATAATTATAGCTTAAGGAGAACCTAGGCAGATCCAGAGGTTACCCAGGAGCAGTTGTGGTTCCAACTACAATTCATTCTAAATTATTACAGCTTTGGGCTTATCACAAGATGCTTAACGTGAGGCCATCTTATACCAGTCAGGCTTCACAGGTTTCCAGTGTGCAGTTTGGATGCTGTTCTCTGGTTAAATGTATTCTGCTGATATCACCAAAAGCACTCATCACTGTATTTGCCCTGGCCAACTCTGACAAAAGATCAGGGAGGAAAACACCTCCTTTTTTGGTAACAAACCTGGAGTGTTAGTTAATAGTGAAGGTGAACATGATGACACAGAACTGCCTGGGGGAAAATCTGATTTCATTTTCCAAAGTACAAGACGTGTGCTCAGCTGGACTCATACTCATATACCTTGTTGAGACCTGTGCTCATGCAGGCCGGAAACCCTGGCCCCTGTGTGGCAGAAGGAAACGGCAGGACAAGGGCACCTTTAGGATTCAGGGAGAGGGGGCTTCAGGAGACAGATGTCCCTGGGACCCTGGTTGATAGACCCTGTGACCTGTGTCCTAGTGCTGGAATGAGGATGCTGGAGCTGAAAGCCACAACTGCCATTCTCAAGTCAAGATTCCAACTCTCTGTGCTAGGTGGCAGGTGGGAGATCATTTGAAACTATCACCTTGGACGTTTCTGTAAAGCAGTGGTGCTTTCGGCTCTTTCTTAGGGTCTTTCTTGTTGGTTTGTCATGTTCTTTTGCCAAATCCTCTATTTCTCTGATGTTTTCAAAATACGGGTGGTGCAACAGCTGTTCACACGTCAGTCTCTCACTAGGGTCCATGTGGAGACAGCCCTGAAAGAACAGAAAATTCCTTCTTCTTCTTTAAAATTGTATTAACTTACTAATGCATTTTTTTTCCTCCTTTGAAAGATGAAACTCTTTAGTTGGAATAAGAAGAGGGAAAAGGCAGGAAAACACACCAGTCATGTCTTTAGTTCTGTCCAGTCATTCCTAAATGGTCACTCATACATTAAATAAACAGTTCTAGAAGTAGTAACAAAAAATCATTTTCTCCACCTTATTCTGTTCTTGAGGCAATTAGTACTCTATCCTGGGAGAGTAAGATATAATTTTAGAGTTCACCTCTGTGGTCAAATGGGGTAATCCATTTAGCCAGTTTGGTCCTTTGCATGGACTTTGTAAAAACTAGTGTTTTTATTTTTAAAATGATATTTACACATGATAACAAATACAATTCATAC
This sequence comes from Cacajao melanocephalus, assembly GCA_963573385.1. Classification (NCBI taxonomy): domain Eukaryota; kingdom Metazoa; phylum Chordata; class Mammalia; order Primates; family Pitheciidae; genus Cacajao; species Cacajao melanocephalus. The sequence continues at coordinate 20,104 of CAUYLG010030571.1, forward strand.
AGCATACAACAAAGTCTCCACCACTCTAGGTGTTCCATTCACCCTTCTAAAATCAGCAACTTTTTTTTTTTTTTTTTGGTGTATCCCTCCAGAAATAGTTTATGCATTGTAAGTACATCTGAGCATGTATATAAGGAGAGGCATAGTGTACATGCCTTTACATTATGTCATTCTTAACTATTTTCACTGCCGCTAAGTAGACCATGGAGCACATTCTTGGATAGATTAAATTTCACAACTACATACTCCAAGGAACGGACTCAATTTTTGTTGGTTATGTCAGAGGCATTTAAACCAGAGCAACTCCATCTTGAATAGGGGCTGGATAAAATAAGGCTGAGACCTACTGGACTGCACTCCCAGGAGGTTAGGCATTTTTACTCACAGGATGAGACAGCAGGTCAGCACAAGATACAGGTCACAATGACCCTGATGATAAAACAGGATGCAGTAAAGAAACCGGCCAAAACCAAGACTGCGATGAAAGTGACCTCTGGTTGTCCTCACTGCTCATACACTAATTATAAGGTGTTAGCATGCTAAAAGACACTTTCACCAGCACTATGACAGTTTACAAAAGCCATTGCAATGCCCAGAAGTTACCCTATGTAGTCTAAAAAGGGGAGGAAGCCTCAGTTCCAGAAAAATCCCTGCCCCTCTCCTGGAAAACTCATGAATAATCCACCCCTTGTTTAGCATATAATCAAGAAATAACTATAAGTATAGTCAGTGGAGCAGCCTGTAGCACTGCTCTGCCTATAGACATTCATTTATTCCTTTACTTTGTTAATAAACTTGCTTTCACTTTACCCTGTGGACATGCCCTGAATTACTTCTTGCATGAGGTACAAGAACCCTCTCTTGGGGTCTGGATTGTGACCCCTTTCGGGTAACAGCTATATTATCATTTATATTAAATCATTTAATACATCAGTAAATCTATTAAATAATTTTTGAACCATGTGGGACATTGTAACTTGTACACGTTTTAGTTGATACCACACCTCATTTTACATAAGAGCTATATTTCTAAAAATGTGTATATAAATCATGTTTTTAAATGTACTTCAAATGTACCAGGGAGTCCAAGGATCCTACAGCTAAGCATTTCTGAAGAAAAGGATCCGTTTGTAAAACAATCACCACCCCCCTGAAATTTCTATTTTATGTAAATTTAGACTTCAAATATAATGTTAGGTTTATTTAAAATGAAAAATACTTGCAAATATTTTCACTAAATGGAATGTGATCCATTTTAAAAATTGAAATCATACTTTTCCAAGGATAATTCTTTTTTTTTTTTTTTGAGACAGAGTCTTGCTCTGTCGCCCAGGCTTGAGTGCAGTGGCAAAATCTCGGCTCACTGCAACTTTTGCCTCCCAGGTTCAAGCGATTCTCCTGCCTCAGCCTCCCGAGTAGCCAGAATGACAGGTGAGCACCACCACGCCTGACTAATTTTTTGTATTTTTAGTAGAGTCAGGGTTTCACCATGTTGGCCAGGCTGGTTTTGAACTTCTGACCTCAAGTGATCTGCCTGCCTCAGTCTCCCAAAGTGCTAGGATTACAGGAGTGAGCCACCGTGCTCAGCCAGAAGAAGAATTCTAAAAGGAACACTTGGTTGCATGGATTGACCTAAGTAATTCAGATTCCCCCAAGGATGACAACTGATGTGTGCTTCCTGGTCTGTTGGAAGCCACGGTTTTACCTTTAAGAACCCCAGGGCAGGATAAGAGATGTGTGGGAATTTTAATTCAAGTGGTTCCTGTTGAAAAGAAAAGGGGTTTTTAATTTACAGCATGTATTCAAATTAAGGTTACCTCAAATTAAATCTTTCAATACAAACATTTTCCTGGCATCTTCACCTCCTCCACCCTTTGCCCACCCCACCTCCTGCCTAAAACAATCTCCCTTTGCCTGTTTCACAAATACTTTCTCTCCCCACCTCCAGATTGCTTTTCCAAATTTACTTTCTGATCACTCCCTTTACTTCCCGCACTGATACCAATGCAGATTGCAATTTATAAATAAAAATACTAACGAAAAACTTCGAACAGTTTCTTTTTTTTGCCTCAATTTATATAACTTGCCTTTCCTGAGAATAATTTTTGGCATTTATTGTGGCATTATAAAAAGGTGGCCAGCTGGGTACAGTGGCTCACGCCTATAATCTCGGCACTCAGGGCAGCTGAGACAGTCTCAAGGCTTGAGCCCAGGAATTTGAGACCAGTCTGGGTAACATGACAAAACCCTGTCTCTATAAAAAAAAAATACCAAAAAACTAGCCAGGGGTGGTGGTGTGCTCCTGTAGTCCCAGCTACTTGGGAGGCTGAGGTGGGAGGATGGCATGGGTTTGGGAGATTGAGGCTGCAGTAAGCCATAAATGTGCTACCGCACTCCAACATCAAGACCCTGCCTCAAAAAAAAAAAAAACAAAAAACAAACAAAAAACACAGCCCTAATTACATAAAGGGAGCTGCAAAATAGATATTATTCCCTTCCCAGGTGAACAGATGCTTCTTGATTTTCTGGAATAAACACTATTGTCTCCTCCCACTACAGCCTGCTGCTTCCTTTACCAGCCTACTGTTTAAAGAGTCTCCTCATGGGCATTCATCAGTCTCCTGCTGGCCATATAAGGCGATTTTGCTCTAGTCACGTGCTGAAGACAATCAGGATTAACACTACATATGGGAGGAATGCCCAATGTCAGGCAGACAAACCAGTTAAAGAGACATACAACTGACAAAGCCTAATTGAGCAGAGAGGCTGAGAAAATAAGAGCCAGCCAAGCCGAGCAAAATAAATGACTGCAGTGCATTGTGTGTATAAAGGTGGCAGTGTGTGAGCTGCCAGCTGGAGTGACTGGCCAGGCTCATCTCATCAAACACAGACCTGGTGCTGTGGCCGACTTTCATAGTACAGTACTATTTTGTACAGGGAACCCGCTCCCAATAACCAATTCTGGATTGTGCACATACTGATCATTGATGAGTTGGAGAGAAGAGCCTCTGTGTTGGAGTTCCCTACGTTCAACAGGAGAAAAAAAAATCCTAAAGCAGATTTGTATTAGCCCTTGACAGTAGCCCCCATTACACCCTCATACTCCCACCCATGCTCCATAGCGTAAATATTTCTCTTGTTCTTTCTGTTGGTTGAATCTGAGCATCACTGGGGATTGACATGCCATTGCTGTATCATCGAGCTCTGCTGTCTCAGCAACAATGCCTGGATGATGCTGACTGGTTGGCTGTGATATGCTAGGGCCCATCCTGCCTGCTGAGCAGTTTCCCAGCCCTAGAAGCAAGCAGGCCTCCCCGTCAGGGTTACTGACAGGCAGAGGGACTGGGGCACAGATGTTCAACCAGTGCAGCCCCCGCACTCCTTCCTCCTGTGTTTCTGTCAACAGGAAATCTGCAGGACAACCTCTGGAAAACCATGGGAAGCTTTTTACATTTATGAAACCCCTGGGTTATTTCTGAGGCTTCACCAACAGACAAGCGAACAGGAAATCACTAGGGATATTTAGTACAGAGCTGGAAATGTCCAGGTCACAAGGAAGCCAGATGGGTCACCTCCCATATGCCAGGTGTCATTCCTGCCCCTCCGTCCCAGCAAGACCCAGTTCTAATGCTAGTTCTGCAAAAGGAGGAGGCAATGGAGAAGCAGAAGCCTTCACTGTGGGACAAGCCAAGAGGTCAGAGAGGAAACAAAACACAAGTGGTAGAGACAGAACTTCCACCTGGAAACTGAAGGGTTTAGTGAGCAGCTGGAGGGTTAGTTTCATTTTGAAAATACCTTCCTCAGACAGTAGAAACTCAGGATTTTACAAACTTGCTCTGAAATGTTTCTGATTACATACAGCCTCATTAGAAGACATTCAAAAATATAAAAAAAAAATAAAGAAAAAAGTTACCCCCAAAATCTCACCAAAAAGAGATAACTACTGTTAATATTTTTGATATATATCCTTGCAGCCATTTATTTCACAGATGTAAAAATCTTTTTGATTTCCTAGATGTTGCCATATTATTTTGTATTAATATATGTAAATATATGTATATATGCATTATGTACATATTACATATTGTTAAAACTTTGTTGAATTACATACTGGTTTTTTGTTTGTGTTGTTTTTGTCTTTGTTTTGAGACTGAATCTGGCTCAGTTGCCAAGGCTGGAGTGCAGTGACATGATCTCGGCTCACTACAACCTCCACCTCCCAAGGTCAAGCCATCCTCCCACCTCAGCCTCCCTAGTAGCTGGGACTACAGGTGTGTGTCTCCGTGCCTGGCTAATTTTTGTGTTTTTAGTAGAGTCAGGGTTTTACCATGTTGCCCAGGCTGGTCTGGAACTCCTGGGCTCAAGCAATCCACCTGTCTCGGCCTCCCAAAATGCTGGGATTACAGGCATGAGCCAGCACGCCCAGCCTACACTGTTTTCACATATTTTTTTTTTCATTTAAAAATATGCCGTGGCCTGTTTTTTTCCAGGTGAATACATATAAATCTAATTATTTTTACTACATGATATTTCTTATTTTATTTTACAGGGTCTTGCTCTGTCATCCAGGTTGGAGTGCAGTGGCATGATCATAGTTTACTATAACCTCAAACTCCTGGACTCAAGTGAGTCTCTGGCCTCAGCCTCCCAAGTAGCTGGAACAATAGGCATGTGCCGCCAACCCCAGTTCGTTTTTAAAAATATTTTGTAGAGACAGAGTCTTGCTATGTTTCCCAGGCTGGTCTTGACCTCCTGTGTTCAAGCAGTCTTTCTACCTCAGCTGTCTCCTGAGTTGCTAGAATTATAGGTGTGAGCCACCGCACCTGGCTCTACTATGTGGTATTTCTTTTTTTTTTTTTTGAGACAGGGTCTTACTCCTGTCGCCCGGGCTAGAGTGCAGCGATCTCAGGTCACTGCAGCCTCAACTTCCTGAGCTCAGGTGATCCTCTCACCTCAGCCTCCCTAGTAGCTGGGACTACAGGTCCATGCCACCATGCCAAGCCAACTTTTCACATTTTTAGTAGAGACAGAGTTTTGCCATGTTGCCCACGCTGGTTTCGAGCCCTTGATCCACCTGCCTCAGCCTTCAAAAGTGCTGGGATTACACGTATGAGCCACCACATCTGGCCTGATGAGGTATTTCTATTGTAAGGATGTACTATACTTACTTAATCCCCTACTGATGGAATACTAAAAGAAATAATTTCTATTAAATAATGCTACATCTTTATGCTCTTAGATAATGGTTTCATTGGAATAAATTGTTGGAAGTGGATTAAAGGTATCAACATCACATTTTTCAGTTTTTAAAAAATGGGTTTCCTCCATTTGGGTTGGCCATAGAGGGCAGGCACCAGAGTAAGGCTAGCCAAGTAAGTTCTTTTTTTTTTTTTTTTTTTGAGATGAGTCTCGCTCTGTCACCCAGGCTAGAGTGCAGTGGTGCAATCTCAGCTCACTGCAACCTCCGCCTCCTGGGCTCAAGCAATTCTCCTGCCTCAGCCTCTGAGTTGCTGGGATTACAGGCATGTGCCATCATGACCGGCTAATTTTTGTATTTTTAGTAGAGACAGGGTTTCACCATATTGGCCAGGCTGGTCTCGAACTCCTGAACTCAGATAATCCACCCATCTCAGCCTCCCAAAGTGCTGGGATTACAGGCGTGAGCCACCGCACCCAGCCCAGGTAAATTCATTATGATTTTTCCCATGGTCTGGAGAGAGTGGGCACAGTAAGTAGGGAATTTGGACAGTGCTGAGGAAAAAGTAGTTAACTTTAGCTGGATAAGTCTATGTCTAAAGGTTGGTTGGCTCTGAGTACCTAGGTTCAACTGCTAATACATGATAAAGGACAGGTGTGGCTCAGCTCTGCATTCCTGTGCAACAGGCTTGCTAGACTCTGTTATCAACAGCCTGTAAATTAGCATTAAGGCTAAGGTCTTGTTGGCAATTTGCTCCAATTTTCTTTTTCTCTCTTAGACTGACCTCCAATGCAGGGTAAGCCATGGGGCTCAGGGAGCTGAATAACTACCAAAGACTAGCTAGCCTGGCCTACAGAGCCCTCTCCAAAATGGGTCACTCACCATATCTTCAGGGTCTGGAATTTTCACTCCACTGAAGTACTGATTCGTTCTAAACACTTGCTGGTGCCTGGGGATGAGATCCCCTTTGGACAAGAAGAAAGAAAGTGAAATTGGTTAGCAAACACTAATCTGTGGTTTTCTTCCATCAATGCTGTGTTTGTCTGTGCCCATATCTATGGATGCTGCAGTGTTCTCGGGCAATCAAAAGGAGAGGCATTCAGGCAACTCTCAGCAGCCTGTATTGATCCCTACAATGGGCAGCACACTGTGTTAGGCATGGAGGAGGCAAGCAACGGAAACTAAGGGCTTCAAGCTTCTTGCTCTCAGCTTCTTGTTCTCAGAGCCTACAGTGTACCAAAGGAACCCAAACCAAACAACTCAGAAGCACACGCACACAAAAACAGCAAAAGGGCAACAACCACAAATCAAAATCATATTAACTGAATCCTGAAAGGTCAAGATAAAATTGTATTGCCCTAGCACTTATAACAGTGTCTTACTAACATACAGCAAGTATTCAATAAATATTTGAAGAAGGAAGAGAGGGGAGGGGAGCGAAGGGGAGGAGAAGGGAGGGGAGGGAAGGGGAGAAGAAGGGAGGGGAGGGGAGGGGATCATGGATTTTCTAGCTAGAAGGAATACATTTCCACATGGGGACCAACTTTTCTTATTTCACCAATTAGTGCTCACTTGGAAATCCTGTTTCATGTATGTTTAGAAGCACTTACAATGTGAAGCAATGAAACAAAAAGAGTATTTCTATATTCCAGGGAACTCAAGGAAGATCCTCCTGCCCACATTTCCATCAAATCAGCTAAAATCGCCTATATGTAAAATTCTATATTACACTTGAAGAGGGATTTTGTTCAGAGAATATAAGGAGATACTCAAAGGTATTCTCCTGGGTCACAACCAGGCCCATTTCCCAGAGCACTGTGGGAGTTCCTACTCCAGGGTATCAAATTATCTAATTTTACTGATGCATCCTAAAAATTTACCTCTCACTCAAATGCAAAAACTGCTGCCTCACCTTATTTTGGTGAAGGCAAAATATACCCTCTAATGCCTTGCACAGATCTCAGTGAGCTGCATCATGAGTGCAATTCCTTCTTCCCCTAGTGCCAGAGTGGTGACATGGGAAGCTGTCCTAAAATCACTACAGGAAACACAGCCAAGAAAGGCTGAGTGCCCCTGGAAGGCCTACAAAGCGCCTTCCATGTCACTGAACAAAGTCAAGCTATCAGCAAATATTTACTGCCTACAATGTGCAGACACTGGTAGAAGGTAAGTAGAAACATTAAGACATGATCTCACCATCAGGAAGTTTACAGTGTCTTTGGGAAGATAAGATTACAAGGGAAGGCATGGCGATGGCAGTTGCTACAAGAGTTTACAGGAGGAAAAGTTTACTTTAAACTGAGATACTCAGGGGAGTAGTGTTAAACTCCCTGACTTTGGAAGAGGGCAATCGCCACTGATGGGTTTTTTTCCTCACCTTCCCTCCCTTCTCCTCCCCTGCCCTTCCCCTCCGCCTCCGAGGGTAGAGAGAAAGGAAAGGGTACTGCGGTGGGAAAGCAAGGTGGGCAGAGAGACATCAAAACCAGGCTTCCTCTTGACACTTAGAAAGTTGGGAATCACCTTCCATAGAGTCTGAATAATCCAAACTAGTCAGGCAGGCTGGGGTTAAGGACATTCAGCTGAATTACCCCATCATCATAAATGAGGTAAACCACGAAAGCATTCTGTAAACTGCTAAGCCCTTACAGAAATGTGAGTTTTTATTGTTGTTATGATCATTATTAACGTTTTAACTTGATCCAAACTGCTCAAGAATCTTAGGTCTTTTTGGACAAGGAGTACTCAATAATTAAAACAAACATGGCCACCTTTAACGGAGTCACTTAAATGAGGCTTTGAGTTTTCCCCTTTCCTAACTATTGCCCTAAAGGGCATTAGGTGAGACAGGGAACTTGGCTCTGCCCTGCCCTAACGCGGGGAAATACCCAGTTTTCCAAAACGTGGGACAAAAACACTACTTACCCAAGGTTTTCCTAATCAGATAGAGCTGATCCACATCTGATTTTCCTGGCCACAGAGGCACTCCTGACAGCAGCTCAGCAAAGACACACCCAATTGCCCAAACATCCACTGGGGGACCGTACTGCGTGTCCCCGACCAGCAGCTCAGGGGACCGGTACCACCGGGTAGCCACGTAGTCTGTATAATAGTCACTCGGTCCAGCTGGCCAGTGATGGGGCATGGAAAACAAAGAGGAAGGCTGGAATCAAAACTGGAGGGAGAGACCTCAGAAGTCAAGCCTGAGCCCAGTCTTGAGGCCTTTCTGCATTGCTGGTTCTCAATTCTAGTTGCACATTCAAATCATTTGAATATATTTTTAAAATTACAGATGCTCCAGCCACACTCTAATCCAATTAAAACAGAATCCATGGGAACGGTCTGGGGGGTATTGGGCATAGTTTTTAAAGTTCCCTGGGTACAGTGGCTCGCGCTTATAATCCCTGCACTTTTGGAGGCTTAGGTGGGTGGATTGCTTGGGCCCAGGAATTTAGACCAGCCTGGGCAACATGGTGAAACCCCCATCTCTACAAAAGCATACAAAACTGAGCCAGGTGTGGTAGCTCACCCCTGTAGTCCCAGCTACTCAGGAGGTAGTAGGATCACCTGAGCTGGGGAGGGTGGGGCTGTGGTGGGCTGTGACTGCCACTGTACTCCAGCCTGGGCAGCAGAGTAAGACTCTGTCTAAAAAAAAAAAAAAAAAAAAAAGTTCCCCAGGTGCTTCTAATCTGCATCCAAGGTTGAAAGACAATTCTAAAGTAGCACTTCTGAAAAGTGTTATTTTAGCAAGAAATGGTAGAAACCAGAAGGTAAGATACTTAATAACCACTTTACTGTGGTATAATTTATGCATAGCATACATATGTAAACCACTGTATGTATCTACATGTTTTCAGTAATTACACAATTATAATTGATAGCATGCTCATGCCCTAAATATACAAATACTAGCTTGTATACTTCTAGAGCATTTAGATCCTTTACTGGATCAAGAACATTTCTGTCTTTTATACTTAACAAAAGAAAATCTCAAAACTCACTCAAAAGCCGAGCAAATCCGAAGTCGCAAAGCTTAATCACGGAATGTTTTGTGATGAGGATATTTTCTGGCTTCACGTCTCTATGTATGCACTAGTGTAACAAAACAAAAATAGTATTAAAGCTGAACTATATATGGGATAAGTGAAACACATGACTATTTAGCAAATATTGGAGAAATCATTTGAATCTTTCCTTGGCCTGTTGGTCAACAGCAAAAGAGCAACCTAAAATCAATCTAGTACCATGCCTGTCAGAGCCTGAATCATCCCGAATTCCTAAAAGGCCCAAAAGAACCAAGAAGAGTGAAAGGAAAATGAAAGTAGGGTAGCCAGTGTTAGCAAAGAAAAATATAGGACACCCAGTTAAATTTGAATTTCCGATAGACAGCAAATAATTTTTTTAGTATAATACGTCCCATGAAGCACTTGGGGATGTATTTATATTAAAAAGTTATGCTTGTTTATCTGAAATTCAAATTTAACGGGGAGTCCTGTATTTAATCTGACAATTCTAGGTGAAAGGGAAGATGCCGAAAAGCTCCAGGTGAGGCCGGCATCACCATTGCAGGAGCTGCAAATTGGTGCATAAGCAGAATTCACAATTCAGTCGTTTAACTACGAACAGAACACAGTCGGCCTCGTAAACAGGACAAACCCTGGGCCTGCTGAGATAAGCTGGGAAGAGAAGGGCGGCAACCACAGCTTGCCAAGAGATCTCCCTTCCAGCTCTGACATTCACCCCGACAAGATAAACAAGAGTAGGCAGCAGCCCTCACCCTCTGGGGAGAGTCGCTAGATGTCAGCTCTGTCCCACACACAAGTGCTCTGAGAGCTGCAGCCACCCCTCAGGATGTGGCCCTGCTCCATCATTTAGACTCAAATCACCGGTGGTTTCCAGCACACAGCCAACATTCTTTAACAGGGTGATAGAGACAAGAAACGTTTGAGAAACTTCACATGATTTTCTCATTAAATGACAATTCTTTTGGCAAAGAATAAATCAACAACCTAATTAACATTTTTTTTAAAGTTGGGTCAAAATACTGCTCAGGATCCCTAATAATCTTCCTCTTTCCCAAGTGTTTTCCTCTCAGGAGGAGAATGGTAGATCATCCTGCACCCTGAAACCCTGGGGTTATTCTTGACTTAAGAATCTGGAGAGGACTTGGGTTCTTCTTGGGCATGACCAGTTCTCACTCCAGAGGACCTTCAGGGTGAGGGATCAGTGTCAATGTTTCCCCATGGGTATTTATTATTCTGGAAAACTGAAATAAAACAATTTTGGGATTTTATTACAATCTATCTGGTTCTTTGCAATTAACATCCCTGAGATCTCTATTCTTTTACCACTGGCTTCACATATTGCTATAAATGGGTACACCATGAATATCATGATGACATATGGTCAGAAGTACTTGTAAGCAAGTATGTGCTCCGATTCTGTTCCAGGAATTCTTTACAAGTTTCTGCACCCATCCCTATCAGCACATGGAGCCAAACAGAGCATCTGGGACTCTCCAGGGAACTGTGGCATGCATTCTATTCGTTTTTATTGTCCCAGATCTGCCCTACCAAGGTCTCAGTGCAGTCTCTCTTGTTCCCCCATCCAAAAGCCTGCTCTCAAGAGAGTGCTGAGTCACAGTAATTAACAATATGCGTGTCCACTCTCCCCTGCGTATGACAAGGATTATAGCCTTTAGCTAGTTGGAGGCTCTGCAGGGAGAAGTGCTGTCTACTCTCATACTTCCTCCTTCCGGGAATGCAGCATCAGGAAAAATCATTTGGAACAACATAAAGAAGGAGATTTAGCCCTACCACCTAAATTGACCCTGGCAGTTGCATAGGATAAAATATTGCAGTGAAATTGCACTCATGGCCAAAACGAAGCTCTAACATTGGAATCTGGTTTCTATGTGCAGGCAGTGGGCAGTGTCACACTGGATGGAGCATCAGGCTTCCCAGCATCTGTGAAATCATGTCACCGGGGCAGTAGTCTACTCCACCTCTGCCAGCCAGCTGTGGCCAGGAGTGTCACAGGTTTTCACTGGATCCAGACTCAACACTCCTATCTCACCAAAGCAGACACTAGCACTTTGCACTGCGCTTGGGGCTCCACCTCCTGCAATTGACATACTGCTGCTAAGCAGCCATGAGTCACCTGGGGTTTCCCCTAATTTCACAGACTTTGGGAGTACAAGACCATATAGACTCCAAGTGAATGGGATTCTGCCTTAATTCTGAGTAGTTTCTAATCAGTATAAGTGTATGACTAATTTTGGGGGTTTTTTTTTGTGGGTTTGTTTTTTGAGACAGGGTCTCGTTCTGTAATCCAGGCTGGAGTGCAGTGCCATGATCTTGACTCACCGCAGCCTCGACCTCCCCAGCCCAAGTGATCTTCCCGCCCCAGCCTCCTGAGTAGCTGGGACCATAGGCACACACCACCGCACTCAGTTAACTTTTTAAATTTTTTGTAGAGACAGGATTTTGCCATGTTGTCCAGGCTGGTCTCGAACTCCTGGGTCCAAGCGATCTGCCTGTCTTGGCCTCCCAAAGGGCTGGGATTACATCCAGGAGCCACCATGCCTGGCACTAGTTTCTTAAAATCATAAAAATGCATGTTTTATATAACCTAAGCAAGAAGGAATACCTAGGTTGGCATTTTTAGCCTCTACTTACCCAACCAGGCTTATGAAGATTTGGGTAAAAATTTTTACCCACAAAAGTGTGATACAAACTTTGTACAAGGCTCCACCTCAGCTTAAGGGGAGCCTTCTCGCTTTTCAAAAGAGATCATGCGACTTACATTGTGTTTATGGCAAAAATTTACAGCTTGCAGGGTCTGCCAAGTTATGCTCTTCACAAGATGTTCCGGTACCCTAATAAAAATAAAGCAGCACAAACACATTCTTTAGTGTAGCCATGGAATTCAGCTCAGGAAAAGAAAAAGTAAACTAAGATAGGCTTTAGTGAAAAAACCCTAGGTGACACAGAGTCATCTTACTTATCAGTCATTCCATGAATCCAAAATGTAAAAATGTGTGACCAGCACACCGTTGAATTCTAGGGACAACAGGTTAACAACGATGCAAACATCTACTTTTTAAATTATTATTATTATACTTTAAGTTCTGGGATACATGTGCAGAACGTGCAAGTTTGTTACATAGGTATACATGTGTCATGGTGGTTTGCTGCACCCATCAAACCATCATCTACATTAGGTGTTTATCCTGATGCTATCCCTCCCCTAGCCCCTGACCCTCTGACAGGCCCCAGTGTGTGATACTCCCTCCCTGTGTCCATGTGTTCTCATTGTTCAACTCCCACTTATGAGTGAGAACATGCAGTGTTTGGTTTTCTGTTCCTGTGTTAGTTTGCTGAGAATGATGGTTTCCAGTTTCATCCATGTCCCTGCAAAAGTCATGAACTCATCCTTTTTTATAGCTGCATAGTATTCCATGGTATATATGTGCCATGTTTTCTTTATCCAGTCTATCACTGATGGGCATTTACGTTGGTTCCAAGTCTTTGCTCTTGTGAACAGTACTGCAATAAACATAAGTGTGCATGTGCCTTTACAGCAGAATGACTTATAATCCTTTGGGTATATACCCAGTAATGGGATTGCTGGGTCAAATGGTATTTCTGGTTCTAGATCCTTGAGGAATCCCCACACTGTCTTCCACAATGGTAGAACTAATTTACACTCCCACCAACAGTGTAAAAGCGTTCCTATTTCTCCACATCCTCTACAACATCTGTTTCCCGACTTTCTAATGATCAGCATTCTAACTGGTGTGAGACAGTATCTCACTGTGGTTTTGATTTGCATTTCTCTAATGATCAGTAATGATAAGCTTTTTTTCATATGCAAACATCTACTTCTATAGGTAAGGATATGATAAACCTCCAGGGATTTCAACAAGTATTTACAACCACTGGGAAACTGCCTGGTAACATGAGCTCCATTTCTACAAGGAATTTTTTGTTGATGGAAAGTTAGTTACTATGCAGCACAAAAGATGCTGTTTATTTTTTCAAGTTGCCCAAACCGATGGCTTTGAAGCAGGACTCATCTTCCATGTGTGGGCACATGGTCTCTCAAGAGCAGCATTGCTGTTGTTTGTTTGTTTAGATAATGAAGACTTTACTGATTAGAGTGAAGAGCTTTACCTTGCAAACCATGTAACAAATGTTAGTAATAATGTGAAAACCCGAGGCATCCTGGTTCTTTCCCCACGCTGCCATGGCAGCCAGATGTACCTCACTTACATCTTTCTACCCTCTCCTCCATCACACTAGCTAAACTCCAAGCCACTGCTCACAGTACTTCTTCCCCGACTCAGATCTTATGTTACCAGGGCAACCAGTAGTCCCAGCAGGTACTTTGTGTGAATTAGAAAGAGGCACCTGGCCTGGGAGCATTCAAAACAACAACAACAACAACAAACCAAGGCAGGGAGTGAAAGAAATGAACCACAGAGAGCGTGCATTTATTTTTGAGACCCCAACCCACTGGCTGGAGTTACTGTTTTGATAAATCAAACATTCAACAATGTTGCTCTGGTCAGCCAAAACTAATAAGTAAATCATGGATGAAACTCTTGAGTAAGCTATGTTGAGGGGACCACAAGAAGTCACTTTTAACCTCTGAGAGAGGCTACAAGGCCACTGTTGTCACAGGCCAGCCGTTCAGGAAATCCTTTCAAGAAGATCAGAGGGCGTTTGAACAGAGAGTGGGATCACAGGAAGGAAAGGAAGAGGCCACTTCCGGGAAGGATGGTTGGACATTGTTGGACCGGGGCTCCCTGGGCTTGAATTTGCTTCTCTCCAAATTCTCTTTTCCTTGTGTGAGTGGAATATAGGCACAGATACTGGAAAAAAGTCACTGTCCAGAAAAAAGGCTTAGAAAAATGCAACTAAGATGATACATTAGGGGAAATGCTTTTCCCCAGCCTCCACTTTTTATTTTTTTAGAGACAGGGTCTTGCTCTGCTGCCCAGGCTGGAGGCACTGGTGCTATCATAGCTCACTGAAACTTGGACTCCTGAACTTAAGGGATCCTCCTGCCTCAGCCTTCCCCATAACCTCTACATTTCATCCAGAAAAGTAGAATGTATTTTTAACTATTCAACAAATTGATTTTTTTTTTTTTTTTTTTGAGACAGAGTCTTGCTCTGTCACCCAGGCTGGAGTGCAACGGTATGATCTCAGCTCATTGCAAGCTCTGCCTCCCAGGTTCAAGTGATTCTCCTGCCTCAGCCTCCTGAGTAGCTGGGATTACAGGCATTTGCCGTCGTGCCTGGCTAATTTTTGTATTTTTAGTAGAGATGGAGTTTTACCATGTTGGCCAGGCTGATCTTGAACCCCTGATCTCAAGTGATCCACCCACCTCGGCCTCCCAAAGTGCTGGGATTACAGGCGTGAGCCACCATGCCTGGCCTGTAAATTAAGTATTAATATAGGATTACCTATAGTGATATAGTCGCAGACAACTTTAGTGCCTACAGACATTTCCCCAAATAAATTATATAAAAGGAGCATATAAAAATAGGCCGGGCACAGTGGCTCATGCCTGTAATCCCAACACTCTGGGAGGCCAAGATGGGTGGATCACAAGGTCAGGAGATTGAGACCATCCTGGCTAACACAGTGAAACCCTGTTTCTACTAAAATACAAAAAAATTAGCTGGGCATAGTGGCGGGCAGCTGTAGTCCCAGCTACTCGGAAGGCTGAGGCAGGAGAATCATTTAAACTCAGGAGGCGAAGGTTGTAGTGAGCCAAGATCGCACCACTGAACTCCAGCCTGGGCGACAGAGTGAGACTCTATCTCCAAAAAAAAAAAAAAGGTAAATTATAGTTACATTATCATTATTGCTTCTTTAATCCCCAGCACATTTAATATCCAGAATTACAAAATTCTCAAATGTAAAAATCCTGTACAAACTACCTAGTGTCATCTTGAATTGGCTATCACTTCACTTCTTTACTCAGTTTCTTTTCTGGAATGTAGAGGCCTCAGACTCTGAGATTCTTTTTAGCTGAAACACTCAGATAATAAGAGGGGCCAGGTTTTCTCTGTTGGAGAAGAGAGTTACAACTATAAAAAGGGGAAAAAAATAGATAGAATACATTCTGTGGTGTTGGACTGAGAGAGACAGAGAGTGAAAGAGAGAGGGCCTGAGAGTGCCGTGCTACAAGGGGTGGACTAGAACTATGCTAAAGACTTCGAAAGACAAACCTTCACAAGGTCAGAGAGGACAGGAGAAGAGATAACAGCAAGGTAGTGTGGAATCCAGAAAGCAACTGAAGGAAACATAATTAACTTAACAATCCTAGAAAGCAAAAATCTAAGCCAGGAGAGGGAAGGTGGAGATTCAACCAATTTACCCCGGAAGACTCCTCAAAAGGCTCAGGAAGTAGCAGCCAAGGTCCTACAGAACTAGGAGCTAAGGAGTATGGGAAAGTCTGTTTAGGAAATAATTAAATCCCTAGATCCCCTCCTCTATTATTTGCCCATAAGAAACACTCTTTCCACCACCTGGCAGAAGGCTGGAGCTTTGTTTCTGGAGAGGATAAAGCAGAGGACACTTGGCATACATGAGATTTTGGATACTGTTCTGAAAACAGGTAATTAAAGGACTGTACACATACAAAATGCTGAGTGCTGGGATTCCCCACCCCTCTTCCTTCACTAGACTCTGAAAAACCCGGCAGGCCAACTTCACTCTCCAGGCAAACTATTCAAAGACTTTTTTGGGAGCTCAGGGGGAAAGATCTGAAGATTCTGACACTGGGATTCCCCCAGCAAATGACCCAGCTAGAAAACCATAGTGAAGCTCAGAGGTTCCAGTAGTTTCTTATCCTTAACTATGAGCACACAACAGAGATTATATAATATCCAAGAAAAGCCTCTAATCAGAAAGTGGAAGATCAGAACAAACAGAAAAAAAGCAACTTAAAAGTAACAGAAATTATGGAGAGTGAAAATTTTCACATGGACTCAGGGAGAGGAGCATCACACACTGGTGGCAGTTGACGGGGGTAGGGGAGGGACAGCGGGGGTTGGAGAGGGTAGGGAGGGATAACATGGGGAGAAATGCTGGATATAGTATACACCTAAAGTAAAATAAAAATAAAAATAAATAAAAGTATCTATATATTTTTAAATACCATCAATATCCTCAGAAAGAAAAGAAACGCTGTTTTTGTATCTATAAAATAAGAACAGGATACTATAAAAGGAGAGGACCAGTCCAAGAGTCCACACCCAAATAATAGAGGATCAAGAAAAAGAAAATACATAAAACAATGAACAGGAAGTCAATAGCAAAACAGTTCAAACTTTTTTTTTTTCTGAGGCAGAAAAGGCCCAGCAAGTGCCAGGATAATGGATGAAAATCAAGGCCCACTCATGAGTTTCATAATCAAAAACAGCACAAAGCGAAGCTGCCTACGAGCTTCTGGAAAAAGAAACAGGACTTCATAAGGGAGCAGAAAATAGAGTGGCATCAGACTTCTCAGCACTAGAAGATAGAAGATGCTAAAATAATGACTTCAAAATTTTGAAGGAATATTGTCTTCAACGAAAAACCAACAAACAGCCTATACCCAAACAAAATACCTATCCACTGAGGATGGAATAAGACTTTTTATCTTTTTATTTATTATTATTATTATTGCTTTGTTTATTTTACCAATAAAGCAGGCAGATTAGGAATAAAGACGTTTTAAGCATGCAAGGGCAAGGTCTCAACCTCTGATTTCTTCCTGTACCTCTCATCTGCTCTTCCTCAGGAAGCCCCTCATGGATGCAGTCCACCAAAAAGGAGCAGTCCATTATAAAAGAAGATTATGTGGGATGGAGACCCAGTGCAGGAGGGAAGCAGCAGGAGTCTCTGGGAGGACAGCAGAGGGAGATGACGGGATAACTGCACTCCAGGTGTCAAAAGCAGCCCATCCGGACAGGACAGTGTGACACAGAGCCAGGCACAGACAGGGATGTCATTGCCACACCCTCTGCCTCATGCCACCTTAAATCAATACAAATATATTCAACAAACATAACAGCTTTGGAAGAGTCTAGGTGACTGGCTGGGCCCTTCAGGCTAAGGTTGATGTTCTAATGTTCTTTGTTCTTCTCTCTTGTTTTTTTTTGTTGTTGCTGTTGTTGGTTTGGTTTGTTTTTGAGACGTCTCCCTCTGCTGCCCAGGCTGGAGTGCAGTGGCATTATCTCAGTTCACTGCAACTTTTGCCTCCCAGATTTAAGCAATTCTCCTGCCTCAGCCTCCTGAGTATCTGGGATTACAGGCACGCACCACCATGCCCGGCTAATTTTGTATTTTTAGTAGAGACAGGGGTTTCTCTGTGTTGGTCAGGCTGGTCTCAAACGCCTGACCTCAGGTGATCCACCTACCTCAGCCTCCCAAAATGCTGGGATTACAGGCATGAGCCATCACGCCTGGCTGATACTTTTTAATTTTTGTAGAGATAGAGTCTTGTAGTGTTGCCCAGGCTGGTCTTGAACTCCTGATTCAAGTAATTCTCCTGCCTGGGCTTCCCAGAACACTGGGATTATAGACATGAGCCACTATGCCTGACCTAAGGAAGATGTTGCTAAAATTGCGTGTGCTAGCAAGGCTAGGGAACTCATTCTACCTTAAGACATTTGTTTCCACATTGGTGCTAAATAGTGGCTGTGGCTGAGCTCTAGGGCAGAATGGGGAAGGGCTAGAGCAGGCTTGAAGAGAAGGCGCTTAATTCTTTCTCATTCTTTATTGCTTGTAAATAGCCCTTCTACCTCCAAGGCAAGCTCTCCTTTTAGAGGAATCATACATATGCTCAACCTTAGCCTATGAGAGAAGAAGGCGCTTGAGCTTTTCTCTTGGGCCTGGTTCTTCTCTACCATGGGATTAGGTGATTGAACTTTAGACAAGCCATATATATCCCCAGCTTTTCTTCTTAGTAAATAGTGCTCCAAGGGAGCTGGACAGTCTCCAGCCTGGGCCTTTTGGACTCCCAGCCAGCTGAGCCTGGTTTGGTGGGCTTTAAACTCCAGAAGATGTCAGCTTCCCAGATCTAGAAATGAGGATCTGGGCAAGGTTTAAGAAAATCAAGCAAGGATCCGTTCTTTTCTTTCTGTCCCACACCAAGATGGGAGGGGCTCAAGCAGGCACGTCCATAGGTAGTCAGGTGGTCTTCCTTGAGGTCTTCAGTTCAGTTGCCTTGGTGAGGGCTCCAGTTGTCCCTCCAGAGCCCACTGGGCTGTTGCCCAGCTCCCCAGAGGCACTCCTTCTGGGGAGGGGGGAATGGAACCCATCTTTAGCTAGTGGGAAGATGTGGAGGACGGGTACACTGCTGATATCTCCACTGGTGTTTCCTCGTGGCATTCTTCCTGCCTGCTTTGGGAATTTTATTTCACCCCCCAGGAACATAAAGGATTCCCAACTGCTTGATTCCAAGGAAGGGTGTTGGCAGGGGGGTGGGGGGTGTCATTTGAAATCGCTGGAGTCTAGATTTCTTTGTGATTATATCATCTTTTTAACCAGTTAGAGATGGATGTACTTGATCAAAATAAGTAAACCTGGAAAGAGGAAGATAAGAAATCCAGGAAGTAATGAATCTGACCACAGAGAAATTCGGCAGGAATTCCCAGGATGATGGCAAAGGGAAATCCATGGGACACAGCTGGACAGCAGGTCTCGAGTACAACAGGCCAGGCAGAAGGAGAAGGAGGCTTAAAGACAAGATATCACCAAGAAAAAAAAGGAACTGACGGATTACCTGATGTAACTATCCTGTGGAAGGGACATTGAGAGGCTGTTAAAATGAGTAGGGGCCGGGCTCAGTGAGTGGCTCATGCCTGCATTCTCAGCACTTTGGGAGGTTGAGGTGGGCAGATTGCTTGAGCCCAGGAGTTTGAGACCAGCCTTGGCAACATGGTGAAACTCCATCTCTACAAAAAATACAAAAAAATTAGCCAAGCATGGTGGCAGGCACCTGTAGTCCCAGCTACTTAGGAGGCTGAGGTGGGAGGCTGAGGTTCCAGTGAGCTATGATTGGGCCACTGCACTCTCCAAAAAAAAAAAAAAAAAAAAAAAAAAAAAAGGTGTGTGGGGTGGGTGGGGAATTGGCAATAGGATTAAAGAATGTTAAGCAAATTTTAAAACAAGGCAAGGATTTTTTTTTTTGGCAAGGTTTAATTTGAGGGAAAAGTACAAAAGGAAGACTTAGTATGGTACAATGCTCAGCTATAAGTAATACTTACATAGGCACAATAATGGGAACAATAAACATTGAATTAATGCAATTTTAATGTAACTATTTTGGAGGATTAAAACGGAGCAGAGGGGATAGTGATTTCAGGGTACTAAATTTTCATCTGTAATAGAAAGCCTTTGATGTCTAAAAATTGATATTTCAAGAATAGCAGTATATTAATTACTCTTTTACATTACATTATACTGCTGGATTTGGTTTGTTAATAATTTTGCTAAGGATTTTTTACCTAAATTCTTGAGGAATATTCATGTGTCATTTTCTTTTTTAGAAATGTCTGCCTGGTTTTGGCATCAGCATATAGTGGCCTCATAAAATGATTTGGGAAATGTTCCTTCTCATATTTTCTGAAGGAGTTTGGATAGGATTACTATTATTTCTTTCTTACATGTTTGATAGAATTCATACATCAACTCTTTTAACAATAGAACCTAAGGTAGCATTACTATAAGGAAAAAATATATATAAATCCATATCTTTGGTGGAAAGGTAAATTGGTTTAGTCTGGCAAAATTTACAACTCAAGAGTACCACTTTGAGAACCTCTGAAGGAAAATTACCAAGGAAGAAAAATCTATTTGTAGGAAAATTTTACATCAGAATCATTTATCAGACCAAACACTGAAAATGACCTCAGTATTCAACCAGAGAGGAATGGTAACTTAACGTAATATTTTACAGTCATTGACAATAGATCTAAAGATTATAATGCAACATATATAGAAAAACACATAGTAAAGAATATCAAGCGAAGAACAGAATTGAGGGGAAAAAACAGCCGTCTCATCACAGGACACAGAGAATGTGGTGCTTTGTTTGGAAAAGCTTGGCTGCCTAAAGGTTTTCAGGCTTGCAGATACCGACACTCAATTTTGTCAGCATACCAAGACAGTGTGCATTTCAAAGGGGCAAGTGAACATTAAACAAATTAACTAGCCTGATATATAATACTAGAGTGCCAATGTATTCACCCATGCCCAAATTCTGAGTACTAGCTCGTTCTTTCTTTGTAGACAATTTCATAAAGAAAGTCAAGTTATAATAAGAATGATGAGCAAAGAATTTGGGTGAGGGAAAGTAGGCAATTTGACTGGTTATTGCTGTTAAGCCAGGATCGCTTAACTGCTTCCATCTCCACATTAGGAAGAATTTATCGTTAGGTAAAACATAAAGTCAATCAAATCTAACAAGCCCAGGAGCCATCCTCTCTCTTTAAGGTTGCTTTGCATATCTCTGCTCTGATGCATTACATGTTAGTTTCACAAAATAACTTTGAGAAAGCAGTCTCTGTCTCTCCAAGTTTTTAGGGGAGGCTGTATTGTGATCCTAATGTCCTAATAACAAAATTGGACAGAGAGAAATGTAAAATGACTACTGTATGAAAGTGAAGAGATCAAAATGATTTTTAAAAATTCTTCAGAAATGTGAAATTCTTCAGAGATGATGAAGAAATAACATGTAACTCTTTCTAGCATTCTCAATTACAGAAGTCATCCTTTCCACTGCCGCTTGTCTAATACTTGTGACACAGATCATCAAGCAATTGGCATTCATAAGACAAGGCTATCACAAAGATGGGAAGGGCTGGGGATCTGGCCAAGCTCTTGTAAAAAGAATAGATTACTAGGAATTTATCCCAAAGAAATATTTACAAAAATGGTTGTTCACCGTAGCATGGTTAGTAATAGAAAATAACTGGAAACAATCTAAATAGTTATCAATAGGAGATTGAACTAGGAAATCATTGTATATTCATACAATGGAATTCTATATGACCATTTTAAAATATAAAGGTAGATATGTATAGATAGGGAGAAAGCGCCAGAGTACATTTTTTTCTTTTTTTGAGATGGAGTCTCACTCTGTCTCCAGGCTGGAGTACAGTGGCACAATCTCGGCTCACTGCAATCTCCACCTCCTGTGTTCAAGTGATTCTCCTGCCTCAGCCTCCCAAGTAGCTGGGACTACAGGTGCGCACCACCACACCTAGATAATTTACGTATTTTTTTTTAGTAAAGATGGGATTTCATCATGTTGGCCAGGATGGTTTCGATCTTGTGACCTCGTGATCCTCCTGCCTCGGCCTCCCAAAGTGCTGGGATTACAGGTGTGAGCCACTGTGCCTGGCCCAAAGTACATTTTTTAAAAATGCAGCCTGATGTGGCGGCACACACCTGTAGTCCTTGCTACTTGGGAGGCTGGAACAGAAGGATTGCTTGAGCCCAGGAGATCAAGGTTAGCCTGAGCAACATAGCAACAAGACCCTGTTTCTAAAATTAACTACTTTATTTAACTAAATAAAAACAAAATAAGTGCAGAACAGTATGTAAAGCTATTGATTTTATTCTTTTTTTTTTTTTTTTTTTTTGAGATGGAGTTCTGCTCTTGTTGCCCAGGCTGGAGTGCAATGGTGCTATCTCGGCTCACTGCAACCTTCGCCTCCCGGCTGCAAGCCATTTTCCTGCCTCAGCCTCCCGAGTAGCTGGGATTACAAGTGCCCACCACCACGCCCAGCTAATTTTTGTATTCTTAGTAAAGATGGGGTTTTACCATATTGGCCAGGCTGGTCTCGAACTCCTAACCTCAGGTGATCTGCCTGCCTCGGCCTCCCAAAGGGCTGGGATTACAGACATGAGCCACCACCCCTAGCCCTTCATTTCAATATGTTTGTGTTGCTTTAAAAATTTGCAACAAACAACATAACATTTTTAATCTAAAAAAGAGAGATAAAATTTCTGGAATTTCACTGTCAGAAACTGAAAACTTGTGGTAATATACTTTACCCAAGAGATGTTCTTTGAACAAACTGTATTATTCAGAGAAGGAACTGGTAGTAATTAAATCTGTGCAAGAAAGCATCAATGAAGTCTTATGTCTGGTTGCACTTATGGGTAGGCAGTCATTTGTAAAACTTTGACACAGGGAAACCAATCATTTATAGAATAATAGGTACAAAGCTTTTTAAGTTCTATAGAAGATAAGAAATGGTGGTGTTTGGGGACAAATATAAAAACATAAACGTAAGTGCTGGGAATTATAACCTACATGTATTCATGTTACTGTAACAGAATACACATCTTGTGGTATAAACTTGCTGTGTTAGTAGCAACATGAAGTTGGATTTTCTCCAAAAGCTTTCCAAGGCAGTACCAGAAGTTACAAGAATGTTAGTAAGAAGATGAATTAGTGTCCACTTCAGGATCAGATGAGAAGTCTTTGAGTCTGATTTGGCAAGAATTATTTTTAATAATTAAACATTAAAACATTACTATGATAATAAACAGGAAAATATAAAAGCACAAATAAAATGAAAAATATCAATAACATTCATAACTAATCATTAGTAATGTTCATACTTATTACTTGTCTTTTTTCCCATATACATGTAAATTCTATGAAAATGATACATGTATTTTTATTATAGTATAATTTTTTTTCATTTGACAACCACTCATGAACATTTTCCTATGTCAACATATGTTTTATCTATTAATATAAGCATTATTCTTAACGGGTTTACTGTATTCTATCATAAAGCTTTATCATAATTTACTTAACTAATTCTCTATGGTTAGACATTTCAGTTGATCACAGTTTTTTCCTAATACTTAAAAATGTCCCATAACAATAAATACTTTTGTAACTAAGTTTTTGCACATATATTCAAATATTTTCTTATGGTAAATTATTCAAAGCAGACCTGCTGGGTTTAAGATAATGCCTCTAAGACTTTTAATACCATGCACTGATTGCCAATCTGGACAGGTTGCTCTAGCAGTGTACTTTATAATCTCTTTTGACAATATTAGTAGGTTTTAGAAATTTTAAATCAAAGTAATTGTTTTAAAATGAAAATCCAAACATTGTTATGATTATCCTTCTTTAAAATTATTTTGTAACTATCAATTTATTGGTTTGCTAATTCAGCCATTCTACAAGTACTGGGTATGTACCCAGTGCCAAATATGCAGCTAGAAGACCCTGAGAATACACAGGTGAGGAAGGCCCAACTCCTGCCCTTGGGATTTTGTAGTTTACTGGGCAAATGGGATATGTAAATAAACAATCCCAGAAGATGTTATAGAGGGCAGTGTGCTGGCAGGCGTCATAAAGGAGTCATATGTGAGCTGTAAGACAGACGGCAGGAGTTTTCCAGGCAGAGTAAAGTAGGGAAACCCACGCCTGCTAAGCAAACATCATGTCCTGAACCCTAGAATGCAAACGATTTGGTAGGATGGGTCATGTATTATAGGCAAACTGGTGGGGAGTAGAGGGGCTAGAGTAAGATCTTGTATTTCATGCTGGGGGGATTTCCCCATACCAGTAAGCTTTGGGGAGCTATTAAAGGATTCTATGTAGGGGGTGGCATGTTCAACTTTGTATTTTAGAAATCTGTACTTAGAAATATAAGAAGTGATTACAGGACATTCTGAGGGTAAGTATACTAACCTAAGGGGATCCCACCTTGCACCAAGCATGCTGGTAACCCAACCTGGCAACACCAGCATCAGTAGCTTATTCTTTGTTGATACTGTCTAATAAATCAAATATGAAACTGAAAGATAAGTATTCTGACCCCTCAGGTAATTGATCATCAGTCATTTCATAGCATTATAGAGCTAGAAGTCCCTTTAAACTTTAGCCAGTCCCAAACTCTCATTTTTACAGGTGAAGACACCTGTAAGCAATTTGCCCAAGGTCACACAGATAATGCTAATTCACCTTTGCTGTGAATGTGCCTACAAAATTTTATTTTATAGTATGATGTCTCTAAATTAAAAAGTTTTCATATGATGACAGACTGGATAAAGAAAATGTGGTGCATATACACCATGGAATACTATGCAGCCATAAAAAGGAATGAGATTACGTCCTTTGCAGGGACATGGAAGGATTGAAGCCATTATCCTCAGCAATCTAATGCAGGAAGAGAAAACCAAACACCACAAGTTCTCACTTATAAGTAAGAGCTCAACAATGAGAACACATGACACAGGGAGGGGAACATCACACACTGGGGCCTTCTAGGTGCCGGTGGGAGGGAGAGCATCAGGATAAATAGCTAATGCATGCGGGGCTTAATACCTAGGTGATGGGTTGATATGTGCAGGAAACCACCATGGCACATGTTTACCTATATAACAAACCTGCATATCCTGCATATGTATCCCAGAATGTAAAATTAAATCAAATCAAATTAAATTTTAAAAAGTTTTCGTATGAATTTCAAAATCTTTGGTTGATACAGTTTAACATTTACTCCTTAATGATGACAAGCAAAAATTTGAAGTTGCATTTAAAATAGATTGGAGGCCGGGTGAGGTGGCTCACATCTGTAATCCCAGCACTTTGGGAGGCCGAGTCGGGTGAGTCACTTGAGGTCAGGAGTTTGAAATCAGCCTGGCCAACGTGGTGAAACTCTATCTCTACTGAAAACATAAAAATTAGCCAGGTGTGATGGCACATGTCTGTAGTCCCAGCAAATCAGGAGGCTGAGGCAGGGGAATCATTTGAACCCGGGAGGCGGAGGTTGCAGTGAACGGAGATCATGTCACTGCACTCCAGCCTGGACGACAGAGTGAGACTCTGTCTCAAAAAATAAAATAGACTGAAGAAGTAATGATTATTCAGTATGATCAAAAGTGACTTATTTTTAAAACAAGCAAACAAAAAAGCCTCAACCTTCAAAGTAAATGGATATAATCTGGTTAAGAATATACCTTATTTTTCAAACATGCACATGTAATAGTATTCCTTAAGTAAATCTTGTATTTGGCAAACCATAGCATTTTACCATATGGAAATGAGGTTGCTTATAATTAACCACAATCTACAGGTTTGTAATCTACAGGTTTTTCTGTTTTCTCTCACTCCCATATTAAAGCATTTTCTATATAGGAACATATAACCTATTTCAGCCAGTGGAGTTTTTTAAAATCTGCTTTCAAAACTGTAATCACCCTTTTTCTTCTGCTCAAACTGTATGCCAGATAAAGAGCTGAGCTTCATGGCTTCTGACTCCTACAAATCAGCGTTCCCAAGCCACTCAATATGATTAATCAAATACATCTCTTTGGTACCACACAGCCATGAGTAACTTATATTAATAAGTTTAATTGAAGTGTCACTTGCAAGCCATCAAAAGATCAAATGTGGACATATGAATGTTTTCTCCTTTGAAAACATAATTTCTCTGTATCGATGACTTTCTGAAGGGAGGTGTCTGTCCTCTTGGCTCTCTCTGGCTATGTAAATTAACATTCTGAAACATGAAAAGTCTGTGCTGTGGTCACTAACAAACCACAAGCCACAAGCCTGGAGGTCACAGCAGATCCTATATAACCATCACCACGCAGCAGAGCAAACCCTTGCAAAGACTGAAAGAGGTGTTGGAGGAGCCTCAGCCTCCAGCCACTGAAGTGTGAATGTGAGCCATTCACATTCCACGTGGTGGGACACCATTCCATGGCTCTGATCAATAATCCACTCTTCATATCGTCCCCAGCCAAAGTTGGGCTCCCAGGAACAGAGCCAAAAAAGGAAAGGATGGGATATTTTTCATCCCTAGTCAACTTCTCTCAAGTCTCGTCCCCTTTCAACTCCAAGGCCACCTCCACCATGAAGCCTTCTTTGAATAATATATCTCCCAGGACCTGCTAATCATTCCACCCTCTTCCTCCAGCCACAGTAATTGGCCCCAGGGATACTTGTATCACCTGAGCTGAGCCAATCGGAGTTCCACTGGACTTAATGTGCATGTGCTACCTTTTTCTTCTAGAACAGTTATATAGGTTGATATAAGTCTGTGGCCATGCTTTTTATTTTGTCCTTTTCCCTTCCAAACTCCTTCCATCCCCTGCCACCCACATACCCTCCCAAATCCACCACATAAAGAAGCTTATTTGCAAGGCACAATGAAGAAGAATTAGGGCTGGGGGAGAGTGAGAGAAAGAACAGCCACCACCTATGTTGCCCTGCCTGAAAACACCCTGAGGAGTGGGTGGGAGCTGGAATCCAGTGTGCTCACCCTGCAAGAGGCTGCCCTCAACTGCAGGAAGGGACCCTCTCCTCCTTTTTTCTTTTTTTGGACAAAGGCTCTGTCTGCTTACCAAGCCTTCTTCTGTTGCACACAAAGATGTTGCATATGCTAGAGAGAGATTCGCGGTAAGATCAGCTGAGCCCCCGGAGTCACTCCCACCGTTCCCAGTTACAGTCCCAACACATTTTTTTTCACCTACGCTTGCTTCAGTTGGGTTTTTGTCACTTGAAAGCAAAGAAATCCTGAGTAATACAGCAGATGAGACTCCCAGATTGCTTCCGATGAAATACCATGTTTGCTTTAGGCTCAAATTTCTTAGTAGCCATTGCCTTTGGACTCTTCCTTTCGATCTCCAAGCGTTCTACCTACCTAGTCAGGCAAGGACTAACTAATAACCTTCTTTTCTTAGAGACTGAGATTGCTTCTATGCAGAAATGACGTACCAAAGAAATCAAGTTCAATCCAATGATGCTTCCTCTGGTTTCTTCATTAAAATGACTACGATCTCTTTTGTAACATTTTTGGTATTTTTCTGCCATCCACCTCGGCAGCAGAGTATGTTGTAAAACACTGGCTGTTCTTACCTAGTGTTAGAAAAGAGTCATTGCTCCTTTTTGCTCACAAATCCCAGTGTGTTTTTGTTTTGTTTGTAAGGGATGGATCACTCACCCTCTTTGGTATCTGTCCAACTCATGGAGAACTGTGTGGTCACAATATTCAAACACCAGGTGAAGCCTCCGTTTCCTCCTGAAGACGTCCAGGAGGTTGACAAGGTTGGGATGCTTGAGTTGCTGAAAACACAAAAAAGTAAAGTACTAAATTTGACTTGAGAAAGACAGCTTTCTCTAGTCTGGATCCAACAAAAAGTAAGCTGTTTGTCTTTTAGGAGTTTCATTCTTGGATTAAAGGAGGCTGTAAACAGTATCATCTCACCACCTTTTTTTTTTTTTTGAGACAGAGTTTTGCTCTGTCTCCCAGGCTGGAGTGCAGTGGCACAATCTAGGCTCACCGCAACCTCCACCTGCCAGGTTTAAGCAATTCTCCTGCCTCAGCTTCTTGAGAAACTGGGATTACAGGTCCCACACAACACCTAGCTAAGTTTTTGTATTTTTTTTTAAGTAGAGATGGGGCTTCACCATGTTGGCCGGGTT
>CAUYLG010030573.1:0-64577 GCA_963573385.1 Cacajao melanocephalus
GGGCGCAGTGGCTCACGCCTGTAATCCCAGAACTTTAGGAGGTCGAGTCAGGCAGATCATTTGAGGTCTGGAGGTCAAGACCAGCCTGATCAACATGGTAAAACCCCATCTCTACTAAAAAAAAGAAAAATTAGCTGGGCATGTACTATTTGTGGAAGTAGCTGAGACAGAGGCAGGAAAATCACTTGACTTGGGAAGTGGAGGTTGCAGTGAGCCGAGACTGTACCACTGCTCTCCAGCCTGGGCAACAGAGCAAGCCTCCGTCTCAAAAAAAAAAAAAAAGTCCAAACAACTAGAGGAATACCTAAAGGCACAACAGAAAATCCTGTAAGACTCACCAAAGGGAAGTGGTGGAGATATAATGTACCATCTGGATGAAAGGCAGTGGATCAGAAGTGGCACCACAGCTAGTACATACACACTGAGCCAAAGAGAAAAAGGCAAAAACAAGCAACCATAATCAGGAACTGTTGTGGCACCCAGTTAACACCCCACAGCCCAGACTAAAGTGTTCTTGAAGAAAAGGTCTAAAAAAAGATGGAGATAAGAGTTCACCTGTTCAAACAATGTCATTGCAAACTTCTGATGAGAAATGCAGTGTTGGGCAGTACATATATCCTCTTTGGTTTCATCAGCAATGTGGAAGTGAATTCTCATCAGGAGGTTTTCCTGATAAGGAAAGAACAAAAGCAGTACACTAACAATACTTAACAGACAAGTACATAAATTGGTAAGAAGCTTACCCAGGGAAACAGCAACCCTTCTGGAAGGTAAGAATACTTTGATTTTTTTAACTTTTCAGTTTGAAATAATTATAAATTCGTAACAAGTTTCAAAATGTACAGGAGATCCCCTGTACTCTTCACCCAGCTTCCTCCAATATTAACATCTTACACAACCATAGTACAATATCAAAAGCAGGAAATGGACATTGATAGAATCCACAGAGCTTATTCAGATTTCACCAGTTTTATTTGCATTCATTTGTGTGTGTGTGTATGTATAAGCTCTATGCCATTTTATCAAGATATAGACCAGTTCCATCACCACAAGCCTCCCTCATGCTACCCATTTAGAGCCTTACCCGTCCAATCCTAATTCCAACCTGTAGTAATCACTAATGTCTTCTCTCATCTCCATCATTTTATTTCAAGAATGTTATATAAATGGGATCATATAGCACATAACCTTTTTTTTTTTTTTTTTTTTTTTTTGAGATAGAGTCTGGCTCTGTCACCCAGGCAAAAATGCAGTAGAGCAATCTCAGATCACTGCAACCTCCACCTCCCGGGTTTAAGCGATTCTCATGCCTAAGCCTCCCGGGTAGCTGGGATTACAGGTGTGCACCACCACGCCTGGCTAAGTTTTGTATTTTTAGTAGAGACAGCGTTTCACCATGTTGACCAGACTGGTCTCAAACTCCTGACCTCAAGTGATCTGCCCGCCTTGGCTTCCCAAAGTGCTGGGATTACAGGAGTGAGCCACTGTGCCTGGCCAGCACATAACCTTTTGATATTGCATTTTTCTTTTAGCATAATTCCCTTGAGATCTGTCCAAGTTGTGTAAATCAATAGTTTCTTTTTATTTTTATAAAATACTTAATACTTTGTACTGCTGCATAGTTCTTCACGATATAGAAGTAACATCATTTGTTTAACCGTCTACTCACTGAAGGACATTTGGGTGGTTTCCAGGATTTTACTATTATGAATAAAGCTTCTATGAACATTCATAAATAGGTTTTGTTTTAATCTAAGTTTTCATTTCTGTGGGATACATGCCCAGGAATGTAACTGCTAGATCATATGGTAGGTTACATGTCTAGTTTTTTTTCTTTGAGACTGAATCTTGCTCTGTCTCCCAGGCTGGAGTGCAGTGGTGCAATCTTGGCTCACTGAAACCTCTGCCTCCCAGGTTCAAGCAATTCTCCTGCCTCAGCCTCCTGAGTAGCTGGGATTACAGGCGCGTGCCACCATGACCAGCTAATTTTTGTATTTTTAGTAGAGACGAGGTGTCACCATGTTGGTCAGACTGGTCTTGAACTCCTGACTTCATAATTGGCCCACCTTGGCCTCCCAAAGTGCTGGGATTACAGGCATGAGCCTGTCTACCTTTTTAAGAAACTGCCAAACTGTTTCCCAGAGTAGCTATATCATTTCACATTCCCACCAGCAATATATCAGTGATCCAGTTCCTCAAGAGTACCTCTGATTTGGGCCCACATTTTACCCTGTGATGAGATATGTATCACTCTCAAATTTTCTTTTCTTTCTTTTTTTTTTTTTGAGACAAAGTCTCACTGTGTCACCCAGGCTGTAGTGCAGTGGCGCGACCTCGGCTCACTGCAACCTCCGCCTCCCAGATTCAAGCGATTCTCCCGCCTTAGCCTCCCAAGTAGCTGGGAATACAGGTGCTCACCACCACGCCTGGCTAAGTTTTTTATTTTTAGTAGAGACGGAGTTTCACCGTGTTGGCCAGGCTGCTCTTGAACTCCTGACCTCATGATCCACCCACCTCAGCCTCCCAAAGTGCTGGGATTACAGGTGTGAGCCACCACACCTGGCCTCAAATTTTCTAAATGGATGTATAGAGAGTCTTTTGAAGGTTGATGGATAGAACACAGAGTTCAGAATAGCAAGGGGCACTGGGGGCAATGTAGCTATCTATATAGCACATCACACTTATGTTAGGGACTCAGTTATTCCCTGATTAATTATCTTTAGAAATGGAGGAGTGTGTGGTCCCCAGACCAGCAGCATCAGTATTAGCATCACTTAGGAACCTGTTAAATACAGATGTTCTAGGGCCCCTCCACCAGGCCAAATGAATCAGAAGCTCTGAGGGTACAGACCAACAATTTGTATTTCAATGAGCCTTGGATCCTCTGAAGGTGAGAGCTGATGTTTTATTTAATGACAAGCACAAAACCACCAGCTGCCTAAAGGAAAAATAATAACACACTGCTGTAACAGAGACATTTTAGATCCTGAAAAATCAGAGAAACTCCTAGTTCTAACGCTAGAAATGGGGTAACAGTAAATTCCACCGGAAAGTAGCCAGTCCCTGATGGAGACCATCAGTAGTCCAACCCCATATCAAAGAGGGCCAGAGGCCAGCACTTACAAAGCACTCTGCAGCATCATCCATAATCCCCAGCTGGAAACGTTGTTCATCCTGGAAAGTCTTTGCCAGAGCACTGCGGAGAGTGTCAGATGGAAGCACTTTTTCACTACTACACTGAAACTGGTTAAAGATTCCCTGTAGGGAAGAGGTTAGACAAGAGAAAAAGTGCAATGCTGTTATTAAACTTCTATACATCCTAGTCTGTCATGCTAGCACCTCGATGATGACAGCTATGAAACCAGATGTGCTTCCCATGGGTTGATATGCTTGCAGTTAGTGATTAAAAATAAAATTGAGAATCAAAATGAAGAGCATGATCTGTGCTAATAAAGATCCTCACTCCTTCATCTGAGTGTAATGCCAAGGACACATTAGGAGAAACCACTGTCATGAATTAATGTTATACAGTTACTCATTTCCTTTCCTCTAATACAGACAGAAGTAGATGGTTAGGTAAAAAGAAAAAAATTACATGTGAATGTATCAACAAATTTTCTAGGGGTTCATCGTACAAATCTTGACCCCTTCTTTTAAAATTTTCAGCTAATATGAAACTACCAAAAAGTACAAAGAATAATACACCAAAAATCTGTGTGTGTAATACCCAGAAATAAACATTCTATCATATTTACCTTCATCTACAGATAATGCTAAAGTCCTATTTAAGACTGCCCTACTCTCTACCAGCTACTCATATCATAAATTTGTTGTATAATCTTCCATTTTTAATAGTTTTACATATATATCCCTAAATAATGCATAGGATACTTTTGTATATTTGTGGGTTTTTTGTTTGGGTTTTTTTCTGTGCTTTTTTTTGAACAGGGTCTTGCTTTGTCACCCAGGCTGGAGAGCAGTGGCATGAACATGGCTCACTGCAGCCTCAACCTCCTGCCTCAGCCTCCTGAATAAACGGGACTACAGGCATGCACCACCACATGCCGCTAACTTTTTAATTGTTTTGTAAGAGATGGAGTCTCACCATGTTGTCCAGGCTAGTCTCAAACTCCTGGACTCAAGCAATCCTCTCACCTTGGCCTCTAAAAGTGCTAGGATTACAGACATGAGTCACTTCACCCAGCCTTATTAGTATTTTTTGTTTATGTAAAAAGTATCATACTGAATTTTACTTTTTTTTTTTTTTTGAGACGGAGTCTTGCTATTGCCCAGGCTGAAGTGCAATGGTGCAATCCCGGCTCACTGCAACCTCCACCTCCCGGGTTCAAGTAATTCTCCTGCCTCAGCCTCCTGAGTAGCTGGGACTACAGGCATGAGCCGCCACAGCCGGCTAATTTTTGAATTTTTAGTAGAGATGGGGTTTCACTATGTTGGCCAGGCTGGTCTCGAATCCCTGACCTCAGGTGATCTACCTGCCTCGGCCTCCCCAAGGGCTGGGATAACAGGCTTGAGCCACCATGCCCAGCCATACTATTCTACTTCTGGTTCACTCTACACTAGTTGGCCTCTCATTATGCCCCAAACCTACCATGTATGTTCTAAACTCAGGGCCTTCACACTTGAGTTCTATGCCTGGATCATTCTTCTAGATATGTATGGCTCAATCACTCATTTCTTGTGGGGTTTTATCCAAATACTACCTTCTCAATAGAGCACTTCCTGATCACCCTCTTTAAAATTGCAAGCTCCACCCTCCCTTCCCCAAACCCCCCACTCTTACGTGTTTTATTTTTCTTTTTCTCTACGGCACTTACTACTATGTCATACTACATATTTTACTTATTGTCTGACTCCAATCTTGAGAATATGAGGACATAAATCTTTGTCCTTTTATTCTGTGTATACTCCCAGCAACTAGGACAGTACTGGCATATAACATATAACCAATACCTTTTTAAATCAATCAATTAGTCATGTGATGTGGGTAGATCTAAGGGGGAGATATTATTAAATTCTCTATTTTTTAAAACAAGTTAAGAATCACTTTAAAAAGCAGAAAACCTTTCTTAAGGTAATATAATAGGTTAGGGCAAAATAGGACTAAATTTAGTTCTGCTAATTTCAGGTTAAAATTGTTTTTCTCATTCTGCCCTCTCACTAGCATCTTTCCTCCTCATACATATTGAATGTCTACCTCTGCAGCAACTCAAGAACAGATTACTGTGTAACCTGCTATTACGTTCCTACAAATGTCTCCATATGATGTGGAGGAGGCAGTGCCAGCAATACATATTTAGTATTATTCAATAAGCTGTGGGGGAAATCTGTTATAATGACTCCTCATTATTTTGGCTCAACCTAGAAATTTATAAACAAGCCCATTATAAGGTCAGGTAAAAGCAGGGCAGGCCCTTCCATAGTTTGTTACTGGAAGGGGAAGAATGTCTATCAGTAACCTCTTAAACTATACCAAAAGGGTCCACAGTTGAATAACTGGATAACTGTCCAGTGACCTATGGGATTTTGAACCTTTGGAGAAACAAGGAGAAACAAAGGGAAGGGAGAAAAAGCAGTGACTGCTTTTACGAATTGCACAGTGGCCTGACATGATGATTTGTTTAAAGAAGGTCAACCCAGCTTTGCAACATTTAGTGACCACTATTATATCCCAGCCTGTTGCTCTTCTCAGTTGTTACTGGTAAGAAATTATTGCTGACATAGGCTCTATTCCAGAACAAAGAATGAATAAGGTTTGGTCCTTTGTTCAAAAACCAAAATTGGTTCCAAAACAAACCAATAGGAAATTATTTCCAGGACAGTACTATACAAATCTGAAATTTGTAAACTTCAGCCCCTTTAGTCTTCTTCAACTGGATTTCTGCAAGAAGTAAGCCCTAATACTCTAGGGCCTCAACTGTTCCTAATGAAATAGCAACTCTCTTATGCATAGCACTAGCTATATGCCATCATGAAGAGAATTAAGAAAATAGTTACTCTAATCACTTTCTGTGTTCTGTGGTTCAGATAATCCTGTTTGAGAAAAGACAGGGCTCCACTCAGCGATGGTATGGTGTAATAGTTAAGAGCCTGGATTCTGGAGCCAAAATGGGTTCAAAATCCCAACACTGATACTTCAGCTATATGATCTTGGGCAAGTTAACTTCTTTTAGGCCTCAGTTTCTCTTTCCAAAGAGAGTTTAGGCCAGATGCCATGGCTCACACCTGTAATCCCAGTACTTTGGGAGGCCAACGCAGGTGGATCACCCGAGGTCAGGAGTTCAGAACCAGCCTGGCCAACATAGTGAAACCCCATCTCTACTAAAAAATCAAAAATTAGCCGGGCATGGTAGCAAGCACCTGTAATCCCAGCTACTTGGGAGGCTGAGACAGGAGAATTGCTTAAACCTGGGAGGTGGAGGTTGCAGTGAGTGGAGATTGCATCATTGCATTCCTGGGCAACAAGAGTGAAACTCTGTCTCAAAAAAAAGAGAGAGTTTAATAATAGTATTTACACCAGCCTGACCAATATGGCGAAACCCTGTCTCTACTAAAAATACAAAAATTAGCTGGGCATGGTGGCAGGCGCCTGTAGTCCCAGCTATTCGAGAGGCTGAGACAGCAGAATCACTTGAACCTGCGAGGTGAAGGTTGCAGTGAGCCGAGGTTGTGCCACTGAACTCTCACCTGGGCTACAGAGTGAGACTAAATCTCAAAAAAAAAAAAAGTACTTACTACCTAGGGCTATTTGAGGATTAAATGAGTATACACATACACACACACACACACACACACACACGTATATATATAAGGTATATACTGGCCAGGCGTGGTGGGCCACGCCTGTAATCCCAGCACTTCTTTGGGAGACCGAGTCAGGGGGATTATCTAAGGTCAGGAGTTCAAGACCAGCTCGGTCAACATGGTGAAACACTGTCTCTACCAAAAACACAAAAATTAGCCAGGTGTGGTGGCAGGCACCTGTAATCCCAGCTACTCAGGAGGCTGAGGCAGAGAATTGCTTGAACCTGGGAGGCAGAGGTCGCAGTGAGCCGAGATCGCACCACTGTACTCCAGCCTGGGTGACAGAGACTCCGTCTCAGGAAATAAAACCAAAAAAAAGATATATATATGTATATATCTTAGACTAATCCCTGTCAGTGTGATAAGTGATAAATGTTAGGTATTATTATTCTATTTGGGAGTCATTTCCGGTTGCTAAAGAGCCTGTCACTGTCCTATGCTGAAAGAAGGGATCTGAGTCAGGTGCTTCTACCTTGTGCTACTTCCTCAGTCTCTTGAGATCTGGGTAGGAAGAACTACACTTTTTTCTATTCTCTATTGTTTCTCCCATTCAAAGGAGGCATATTTCCCATGACCTAGATAACAAGGGTTTCAGCAGAGAAAGGGAAAGGTCTTAAGATCAGAGCTCTTCTGACTGCACCCAGAGTGAGTCTGTAACAATAGATCTGGCTCCTCAGTTAGCGGTATCAACATCTCCATGAAATAATCTTTTCTCATCTCTTAATTACAGGCATCCTCCCTCATACACACTGAGAATCTGAATGCATTCAGAATGGCCTCCGACAACATTTTCTTTATTCTCTTATTTTAATTATTATTGTCAGTCTTGTTCTGCTATTCTTAGGAAGAAGCAAGTATATTAGGGATAAAGCAGACTGAGCCGGCCCAGCACGCATCTGTGGAGCTCTGGAAGAAGCTGTAGCACAAAGACGCTCTGTTAGAGAAGCACACTAACCTCTGTGTGTCCCTCTCACATGAGCACAGGGGCTGGAATGGGCCTCCTCCCGTTCCGTTTTTCACCCTCCTCCCACCTTTCCCAGAGGGAGATCCTGTTCACACCAAAGAAAGCCAAGAACATTTAGTTCAGCAGTAAGAACAGGTGGCAGCACCAATAAGGAACAAAAACTGGTATTCTTCCAATTGCTGAGTTCTATGACAGCCAGGGAGAAAGGGCAGGAAGAATCAAAAACCAGGATTCACTTTTCCCTGTGGGGTCCCTGATGGTTCCATTTCAACAAGTAGAGAAAACCCATCTTTGAGTTTCTCTCTGCTCTTCTTCACAGGGTGAAACCAAAGAGGTCTTCCCTTTCATTCTCAAGAGAAGGCAAATCACTTTTTGTCTGTTAACTAGTTTCTTGGATGCAGTACAAAAGCAACAAGACTTTAATGACTAAAAGCAGGTGCTTCCTCACCCACCTCTCTTGATCAAGTAGCAAACAATTGTATCCACATGAGCACATAATTATTTGGATTAGCAAAAATCATGTAAATAAGATAGAAGTGCCATAAAAACAGAAAGTTTTTGTGCTTTGGCATCTACAAATGCAGCTGTTGCTTAAGTATTTTTTCCCCTAAAATACAGACTCTTCTCTTTAAGTGGTGAACAGCTGTTTATTTCTCTCTCAGGATTTCCTAGCCTTATATCTAAAAGAAGTCATGAGTAGAGAAGGTGAGGATTAAGGAGAAAGATTGTCAC
The DNA here is from genome assembly GCA_963573385.1 of Cacajao melanocephalus. NCBI lineage: Eukaryota > Metazoa > Chordata > Mammalia > Primates > Pitheciidae > Cacajao > Cacajao melanocephalus. Next base: position 8,519 of record CAUYLG010030573.1, read on the forward strand.
TAATTTTGGTGCTTTTTGAGCTCAAGGTCTTTGGGAAGTGCTCCAGTAAGCAGCCCAATTCATCCCTGCAATACCTTCTGCAAAGCTGTGACAAACTTTACACCCTGCCATTAACTCAATTCTTAGGGTTTCCCTTCTTGATCTGGGCTTCCCAAATCACTCATTATTTTGGCTCTCATAACCACTATTTTTGCTATATCTCCTGGGTATCATAGAACTTAATTGGCCAGTCTAGCTTCTTTGTAAACACTACCCTCTGTAAGTAAGATAAGGGAGCTAGTCACTGACTACTGGAAAAGAGAACATTCACTCTGTTTTGTGTGTTCAAAAGAATGCTGAAAGTTCTATTTCAAGAGGGGAAAAACATTTTGCCCTTTTGGCACCCAACTATAATAACATAGGATTTTAACATTTTATTGTAGACAATTTCAAGCGTACAAGAGTAGACAGAATAGCTCAATCAACTCCCTGTGGCCAGTCTTATTTCATCTATACCACCCACCCACTTAACCTACTCTCAGATCATTTTGAAACAAGTGCCAAACATTTTTCATTTGTAAATATTTCAGAATATATTTCTTAAAAAAAAAACAACTTTTTCTCTAAAACATAACCATAAGGCTGGGCACAGTGGCTCACACCTAATAATCTCAGCACTTTGGGAGGATGGCTTAAAGCCAAGAGTTTGAGATCAACCTGGGCATCAAGGCAAGACTTTGTCTCTACAATTAAAAAAATTAACTAGATGCAGTGGCATGCACCTGTAGTCTCAGCTACACAGTTGGCTGAGGTGGGGAAGATTGTTTAGGCCCAAGAGTTCAGTGAGCTATAACTGCATCACTTCACTTCGGCCTGGGCGACAGAGCAAGCCCCGGTCTCAAATAAATAAATAGCCATATTATCATTATCACATACACCCCAAAAAGTATTAATAATTTATTAATATCATCACATATGTAATTTAATACAAACTCTTGATCTAACTTTGGGGAAGGAAGAGAAGAGTAGCTAGTTTCTCCCGTGGGATTCTCTAACCGTATAGCTACCTTCTGAACTCTCTGATTAGAAAAGCACCTACATATCCTTTACCAGTCCTTTTAAATTAAAGTCAATTATCAATACCATATCACCTCATGACTTTAAGGCCTTATCTGCATTATGTTCATAACAATATTTTGGACTTGCAATAGTGAAGTTAAAGACCATCATAAGCTATATATCACACTCATTCCTGCTACCACCTATGAAAAATAGAGGCACTCACATATGCATAAAGACAAACACAGAAAACGGGAACACCAAGACTTCAAGACAATGGACAGAGAGACACAGAGACAGAAATGGGCCAAATTCACCAGAGAATGATACTGCTTTTAGTGTGAAATAATAAACTAATGTTAAGGTTTTATAAAATATAATAGTCAATTTACTAATTTTTGCCAAGATCAAAACTGCAAGACTCTTATAAATTTCCAACAGTATTCAAATCAAATTTTGAGACTCAATACATAACCATTTACCCCACAGAAAAAATTGAAAGGGGAGAGGGATACCCTTCTGGGTATGCACAAGGTTTTGAGATTATCTAAACTGTAAGATCTGCCATAAATTCTGGCAAAGAAAGAATCATCATGATTCACTGTATGTTTCCTTGCAGTCATATCCCTCCTATTTGAACATCATAATTCTGAATTCCAAATTTTAAAAAAAGATGAAGAATTCATTTTATACTATTCAAGTTTTGCCAATGGATAAATTAGCTGAAAATATTTAAACCAGTCACAGCCTAATAGGAGTTTAAAACTAAGGAAGAATAATCAAAGGACCACAAAAATATGCTCATATTCATGCATATGTGGCCAAAACAATGAAGTTAAACTCAAGTAGATGATATCTGGATTAGACATAGGACATACTTCCTATGTGAGAGCTATGATTTCTAGAGAATATACTAGAAATCTAATTTCCTGGTTTAAACAATCAGTTCAGAATAACGAGTTTTCTCTTCTCTGATAGTGGCTGTGACTTAAGAACAATGAAGAACCTTCCATTCCTAAAATCTGCAAAAGAAAGGAATGGATCAATAATGAACAATGAGTGATTTCTTATATCATTTTATTCTCTGTGCTTATGTTTCAGTACACAATAGAGAAACAGGCATAAGGTATAACTTGAAAAATACTAGGCCAGGTGCGGTGGCTCACATAATTCCAGCACTTTTAGGGAGGCCGAGGCAGGTGGATCATGAGGTCAAGAGATCGAGACTATCCTGGCTAACACAGTGAAACTCCGTCTCTACTAAAAATACAAAAAATTAGCAGGGCATGGTGTCACACACCTGTAGTTCCAGTTACTCAGGAGGCTGAGGCAGGAGAATCATTAGAACCCGACAGGTGAAGGTTGCAGTGAGCTGAGATTGCACCACTGCACTTCAGACTGGCGACAGAGCAAGACTCTGTCTCAAAAAAAAAAAAAAAAAAAAAGAAAAGAAAAGAAAGAAAAATACTAGAGATTTATTCCTTGAATTCTCAAAATTTCCCCCAATTTACAAATGAACAACTACAAGCAGACACATACCTTCATGCCCCATCAGAACAGTCTAACTGCTCTCCATATACAGACATTACAGGATACCTTATGTACAAAATTCTATTTCCTCCTTACCCACCCCCTACCAGCACCATTCCCAGGCTTTTATGCCTCATACTAGCATTCTTAAAAGAAAAATCACTAATTGAGAAGATTTGTTTAACCAATCAATGCACATTCTGCTTTGCCTATAACAAAAAACACTCTGTCCTACATCCTGGCACTGCAAAGCCTTTAGCACAATCCCTGGAAGAACAAAATCTTTGTGGCACACTCAATACAGAGGACGGATTTCCTCTCCTGAACAGAGATAAATAAATAAGCCAACACCAAAGTCAAGTCATACCCTGAGTGTAAGATTAGATTCAATGTGAATAACAAATAAGACCTCTGAGCTATAAGCATAACAGCAATTTAGGTCAGAAAAAATATTTTAGTGAAATGAGATAGAATAAATTTGGGGCTTTTGAGGGGACATGGTACATAAACTTCTTCAATTTTTTTTTTTTGAGACGGAGTCTCTCTCTGTCGCCCAGGCTGGAGTGCAGTCATGCAATCTCAGCTCACTGCAACCTCTGCCTCCTGGGTTCAAGCGATTTTCCTGCCTCAGCCTCCCAAGTAGCCACCACACCAGCTAATTTTTGTATTTTTAGTAGAGACGGGGGTTTCACCATGTTGGCCAGAATGGGCTCAATCTTTTCACCTTGTGATCCACTTGCCTCAGCCTCCCAAAGTGCTGGGACTACAGGTGTGAGCCACCTCGCCAGACCTAATTTTTGTATTTTTAGTAGAGATGGGGTTTCACCTTGTTAGCCCGGATGGTCTCAATCTCCTGACCTCGTGATCACCTGCCTCAGCCTCTCAAAGTGCTGAGATTATAGGTGTGAGGCACTGCACCCAGCCTTCAATTTTTAAGTCAGAATTGACAGGCATCACGGTCCAAAGTAAGCAGAATGACACACTGACACAAAATCTTTTCAGTGAAAGGTGTACTTAGTAACTTGCATGCAAGATTTTGAGGCTGAATTTACTGTAGGGACTTAGTATCAAGTAACACAGAAAAAAACCAGTACATTTTACAGAACCAAAATAAATGGATCATAAATACTATGGTGAAGATCACAAGACACAGAAATATTGACAGATGTCCATATAACAGAGGATAAAAATAAAAATATTAAAGACATTAATCAAAAGGTCTTTACATAAGGCCAACACCAAGTGCGTTTTAGGAATTGGTGCAAGGTAAAGTATACAATGGAAAAAGAACAAGAATATATATATATATATTATATATTATATATATAATATATTATACATTTATATATTATATATTTATACATTTATATATTATATATATATATTTGGTATGGAGTTTCACTCTTTTGCCCAGGCTGGAGTGCAGTAGTGTGGTATTGGCTCACTGAAACCTATGCCTTCCAGTTTCAAGTGATTCTCCTGCCTCAGCCTCCTGAGTAGCTGGGATTACAGGTGCCCACGACCATGCCTGGCTAATTTTTGTTATTTTTAGTAGAGATAGTGTTTCACCATGTTGGCCAGGCTGGTCTTGAACTCCTGACCTCATGATCCACCTGCCTCAGCCTCCCAAAATGCTGGGATTACAGGTGTGAGCCACCGTGCCTGGCTTCAAGAATATTTATCTTTAAGCCAGACATGGAAAGGCAAGTCCCTCATCTAAACATCAGACTACGGGAAAGCTGGCTAGCCTCTGATTCATCTAGAAACATGTTAGTGTTTCCTTTTGTCCTTAATAGTGGTTCCTAAAGTGAATAATTTTACTCCAAAATAAAGAAATCTGACTTTACAGAATTGGCAAGTCCTTATAAAGCTGACTCTTGAACAACTCAGTGGTTAGGAGAACTGACCCCATACAGTCAAAAATTTGTGTATAACTTAGACACCCCAAAAACTTAACTACTAAGAGCCTATTGTTGACTAGAAGCCTTACCAATAACATAAATAGTTAATATATAGACTACTATCTACACATGTTATACATTTGTGACATAACTTTTTCTTAATTTTTTTGATATTTCTAGGCTACATGGTGAGTTTTTTCCAATTGTCACAAATCTTAAAAAAATTTATATTTATTGGAAAAAAAAAACACACATAAATGGACCCACACAGTTCAAACCCGTGTTGTTCAAGGGTCAACTATATTTCCAGTTGAGACATTTTGGAGTTTCCTGTTCTGAAAAAAAAACTACAAAATAAGAATTTTACAACCAGGCATGGTGGCTCATGCCTGTAATCCCAGCACTCTGGAAGGCCAAGGCAGGTGGATCACCTGAGGTCAGGAGCTCAAGACCAGCTTGGCCAACACGGTGAAACCCTGTCTCTACTTAAAATACAAAAAATTAGCCAGGTGTGTGGCACGCACCTGTAATCCCAGCTACTTGGGAGGCAGAGGCAGGAGAACTGCTTGAACCTGGGAGGCAGAGGTTGCAGTGAGTCCAGATCATGTCACTGCACTCCATTTCAAGAAAAAAAAAAAAAGAGAGAGAGAATTTTACATATCAACTTAGCATTAGAGAATGCAAACAGGGCCGGGCACGGTGGCTCAAACCTGTAATCCCAGCGGTGTGGGGGAGGCCGAGGTGGGCATCGCTTGAGGTCAGGAGTTTGAGACCAACCTGGCCAACATGGTGAAACCCTATCTCTACTAAAAATATATGCAAAAATTAAAGGTGGAGGCAGGAGAATCACTTGAACCTGGGAGGCAGAAGTTGCAGTGAGCTGAGATTGCGCCACCGCCCTCCAGCTTGGGCGACAAAGCAACTCCATTTCAACAAAAAAAAAAAAAGAGAGAGAGAGAGAAAGAGAGAATGGAAACAGGTCATAAAGAGCCTGCAAAAAGGAATTAGCCTCACCACATATCCCTCTAATTTTTAAATAGGAAGCAGTGAAAAAATGGGATTTAAGTATATAAAATTATACCCACACTATAAACACCACAAGGTAACATGTAAGTTAACCACAGGATACCAGATAACTGCTTTGCTGACAGAATCCCAAGCCTGCCTTCTTCCTTCAGCAGGTCTTTTTCATCATCACCCTAGCCTCACCCACCATATATATTTTACCCTTCCCTTACCAAATGAGAAAAGCCTACTAAAAAAAGTAAGACCAAAAGTCACAGGATGAAAATCTCTTTACATTAAATAGGACAAGAGTGAGAAAGATACAAAAGACAGAAAGTAAAACAAAAGGCAACTACCAAAAACTCCGTAACTATTTAATAAAATCTAAGAACTACCAAAAGATTATATCAACCCAGAAAAAGTAGAGTGTTTATAGTAAGGTCCAAGCACCATACTAGGAACTGTGAGAAACACCAAGAGAGAAGAGTTGAGCTACTTTCCCAAAAATTCATTCAGCCATGCTAAATACTGTTAAGTCAAACAATCATATATCTTGATAGACAATATTTCTAAAATTTCATAAAGGGCAGGGCACAGTGGCTCACATCTGTAATCTTAGCAGCTTGGGATGCTAAGACAGGAGGATCACTTGAGGTCAGGCATTCAAGACCAGCCTGGACAACATAGCAAGACCCTGTCTCTATTTTTTTAAATTTTAAAATTTAAAATTTAAATAAAACTTCATGAAGAAGGTAATTTCTGAAGAAGAGTTCTGAAAATTGGATGTGGTTCGGCAAAAGGAAGGTAAAACACTCCACACAAAGTGAATGGCATCTAAAATGTCTGAAAGGTACACATAGCAAGTACACTGTTATCATAGATGAAATGGAGAATGCCTAGGGAAGGAAAAGAGGGGAAAGAAATGTAAAATTAGGTTTTAAAATGTCTCTAATCATGCATTTTTAAGTGATTTAAGAGATAAGTGGGAGCCACTTCAGGATTATGAGAAGATACTAACTTCAAAATAGCATTCCAGCTTATTCTTAGGTTTAAAAACATATGAAGTAGGAAGATACTACAGAAAGAGGGACAATTTAGGGATCTGGAGAAAAGTACTCTCTTTACAAAAACAGCGGGCAAAAAGGCTTACTACCAGAAATACAGACCAGAGGGGAAACATAAAGAGAAATGACAATCTGTTAGCTGGGCATGCTGGCGCACACCTGTAATCCCAGCTACTCAGGAGGCTGAGGCACAAGAATTGCTTGAACTCAGGAGATGGAGGTTGAACCCAGGAGATGGAGGTTGAACCCAGTGAGCCAAGATCGTACCATTGCACTCCAGCCTGAGTGATAGAGCAAGACTCTGTCTCAAAAACTAAAAAATAAAAAAAGAGCAAGAGCTGGGCGCGGTGGCTCACACCTGTACTCCCAGCACTTTGGGAGGCCAAGGCAGGCAGATCACCTGAGGTCGGGAATTCAAGACCAGCCTGACCAACATGGAGAAAGCCCATCTCTATTAAAAAAAAAAAAAAAAAGAGAGAGAGAGAGAAATGACAATCTCTGTGCTAGAATTCAAGCAATTTTCAGCTTTCCTCTTTACACTTTAGTGTGCTTCCTAGAATGGTTGCAGTGCTTTTCTGTATTTTATAATTAAAATAGTCATACAAAAAGAGAAAACATAATGTATACATGTACATAGCCAAAGATATGGTAAATTAATACCCATACACCCATGTGCCCACCACCCAATTTAAGAAATAGAAAAATAAACCATGAGTTTAAGGTTCTCCAATTGATTACATACTCTTACATGAAATCCACCCTCCACCTTCCACAGAACATAACTATCCTGAATTTTGTGAAAATCATTCCCTTTTTCCCTCAGTTTTATCACATGCATGTACCCTGAACAATATGTTATTCAGTTTCCCTGGTTTTGATTTGTATATAAACGGAATCATAGTTTATACAGTCTTCTCTGACTTGCTTTTTTCAATCAATGTGATGTTTTATGAGATTAACCCAAGTTGTGGTATGCAGCTGCAGATCATTCATTTTCATTACTATATAATATTTTACTATTGGAATAAACCATAATTTTAAAATCCACTCTAGTGTAGTTGGAATGGGTTGTTTCCATTTTTCCTCAATCTCAAAAAATACTACTTTGAACATTCTCAAATATATCTCCTGGTACATTATGTATCAAGAAGTTTTCTACAATGTATATCTATCTAGGGGTGGAATTGTGAGGTGGTTATATGCAAGTTTAATTTTACTAAGTAATGATAAACTGTTTTCCTAAGTAGTGGTATCAATTTATATTCCAGCTAGCAATGTATGTAAAGTTCTCATTATTCTACCTTTTTGGTAACACTGAATTTTTTTTTTTCTTTTTGAGATAGGGTCTCACTCTGTCACTCATGCTGGAGTGCGGTGGCGTGATCAAGGCTCACTGCAGCCTCAACCTCGTGGGCTCAAGTGATCTTCCCACTTCAGCCTACCAAGTAGCTGGGAACACATGCACACACCACCATGCCCAGCTAATTTTTTTAAATGTTTTTGTAGAGACAGGGTCTCACTTTGTTGTCCATGGTGGTCTCAAACTCCTAGGCTCAGCGATCTTCCTGCCTCAGCCTCCCAAAGTGCTGGGATTTCAGGTGTGAGCCACCACAGCTTAGCAGTAATAATTTTATCAGATTTTAAAATGTCTACCAACCTGAAGGCTATGGCTTAATTTACATTTCTTAGATTACTAATGGTGGTAAGCATTTTTCATATGCTTAGGGGTTATTTTGGTTTCCTATTGTGAGAAATGACTGTTAGTAGCTTTGTCCATTTTTATCTTGACTCATTTATCTTTTATTTATTTTTTATAGGAATTCTCTGGAGTTCTATGCTGGATACTAATCTTTTTTTGCATATATATGTTGAAGATACTTTCTCCAGGTTTGTAGCCTTGTCTCTTTGCATTCTTTATAGAGTCTTTAATGAATGAAAGTTTTTGAATTTCTGTAGTAAAATTTATCAATTTCTTAACATTTTACTTTTCATGTCTTTTTAAAGTACTTCCCTATTCCTGAGGTCATGATACTCTCTCACATTTTCTTCTAAAACTTAAAAAAAAAATGGAGACAAGAGTCTCATTCTGTCACCCAGGCTAGAGTATACTGGCACAAACACAGTTCACTGCAGCCTCGACCTCCTGGGTTCAAGCAAACCTCCTGCCTCAGCCTCCCAAGTAGCTGGGCCAACAGGTGTGCACCACCATGCCTGACTAATTTTTGACTTGTTATAGAGACAGGATCTCATTTTGTTGCCCAGGTTTGTTTCAAACTCCTAGGCTCAAGCAATTCTCCCACCTCGGCTTCCCAGAGTGCTGAGGTTAGAGGTGTGAGCCACATTTTAGCCCTTAATTCATCTGAAATTCTTATTTTTGGTACAGTATGAAGTAGAAAACTAATTTCCTTTTTTCTTTTCCCTACAGAGATAACTAATTGTCTAAACACCATTTATTGAAAAATCCAATTTCTCCTTAGATTCACAGAGCAAGTAGCAAGTTTCCTATATGACTACTTTCAGAACTACTAATTTTGTTCCATTGATTTATTTGCCATACTGTGTAAATACCACATTGTCTTAATTATTATAGTTTTATAATAATTCTTGATATCTGGTAAAGTATGGTAGTCATTAATACTGTTTGGCAAATATCTCTGATCTTGCCCCTCTCAAGGATCACCATAGGATTGCAGTTCCAGGTTCCCTTGTGGGTCAGTGGGACAAGATGGTTACTCCCGGTCAATGAGCTGTAAGCAAAAGTGACCTGCTGAGCATTTAACTGCCTGCGAAAACCCTCCAGAGCTCTTTTTTTCCCCCTGGATTAGCAACTAATATTTTATATGGTGGTCAAGCCTGGTGGCTCATGCCAGCACCTTGAGAGGCCAAGGTGGGAAGATCACTTGAGGCCAGGAATTCTGAGACCAGACTTGGGTAACAAACATAGCAAGACCCTGTCTCTACAAAAACAAAACAAAACAAAAAGAGTCAGGCATGGTGGCACACATGTATAGTCCTAGCTACTTGGTAGGCTAAGGCATAGAACTGCTTGACCCCAGGAGTTTGAGGCTGCAGTGAGCTATGACCAGTACCACCATACTCCAGGCTAGGTGACAGAGCAAGATCCTGTCTCTAAAAAATAATAATATTCAATACGATTGTAGTTTTGGTACCTAAGTGACTATATAATCAGCAGTTTCCCTACTTATCTTCAGTGAATGAGAAATAAATCTTTGGTATATTTATCACAGGGATTTTAGGGTTGTTACCACAATATAATTTATCGTACTCTGGGCCAGGCATGGTAATTCATTCCTATAACCCCAGCACTTTGGGAAGCTGAAGTGGAAGGACTGCTTGAGTCCAGGAGTTCAAAACCAGCCTAGGCAACATAGTCAGTCCCCATCTCTACAGAAAATTTTAAAATGAGCCAGACATGGCAGCATGTGTCTGTGGTCCCAGCTACTCAGAAGGCTGAGGCAAGAGGATTCCTTGAGCCCAGGAGGTCAAGGCTGCAATGAACTATAAAAGCCCCACTATACCCCAGCCTGGGCAACAGAACAAGATCCTATTTCAAATAAATAAATAAATAAATAATAAATAACTTAGCCTACCTACTCTCTAGTCACTCACTTTATTGTTATTTTTCAGTAGTGTCCTATTTTTCCCTGTTTGTTATATAAATTTCGGAACTGTCTTTTTTCAACTTCCAAAATAAGCCTGCTGATCAGAGTACACATGAGTATCACCACATTGCAAAACAAATGGCATTATCTAAAAAAGTTGAAGACATACATATTCTATGATCTAGCAATCCTAGTCCTGGGCATGTGTACAAAAGAAATGTGTACACATACGTAAACATATACAAAAATGTTCTTAGTAATACTGTTCATAAAAATAAAAATAGAAACAATCCAAATGACTACCAACATTTGGTAGTCATTTGGCAGAAGGGACCACCAACAGTGATTTATTTACACAAAGAAATACCAATGCTGGGCATGGTGGCTTACGCCTGTAATCCCAGCACTTTAGAAGGCTGAGGTGGGTGGATCACCTGAGGTCAGGAGTTCGAGACCAGCCTGGCCATCATGGTGAAACCCCATCTCTACTAAAAATACAAAAAATCAGTCAGGCGTGGTGGCGCATGCCTGTAATCCCAGCTACTCAGGAGGCTGAGGCAGGAGAATTGCTTGAACCTGGGAGGCAGAAGTTGCAGTGAGCTGAGATGGTGCCATTGCACTCCAGCCTGGGCAACAAGAGTGAAACTCTGTCTCCAAAAAAAGAAAAAAAAAAAAAGTCTGCCTATCATGGACTTAAAACTCCAAAGTGAGTTGGGTGTGGTGGCATGAACCTGTAATCCCAGCTACTCTTGAGCCCAGGATCTCAAGACCAACCTGGGAAACTAGTAAGATTTCATCTCAAAATATATATATATATAACTGCGAAAATCTCCTAAAGTTTTTAGTCACAATTCCTATTTCAGGATGTAAAAGCAACTATTAAAAATTAAACATATAGCAATCACATCTAAGCAACCCTGTAACAAACCAAGAATTCAGACTTTATAAAACCAAAAATGACTGTGGAAGCTTACTCAGAAATTAGACAGACTCATCCACATACAAATAATCCATTATATATCTGGACCAAGAAAATACAGGGAAACTACATGTTGGAATTATCCCTTTACACATCATAGTTCTTTCTCTTTAACAACATACCTAAAGTCTCTAAGTCAGAAATTTCTCACTTCAGGACATTTTCTTTGCTCTAAAGAAATCTCTGTTTTCATTATATTCAGAAATGAAAAACTTGGAGACAAGTGAGGAAGAAAAAAACAGAAATGAAAAACTTGAAGCTAAACAATACATGGGGTAGACAGCTAGTATAAAAGGATCAAGTAAATGCAGTAATGGGAAACTAGGGAATAGGAAAATTTTAGTACTGACATTTTTCTCTTTTCTTTTCCTTTTTTATTTTCTTTGAGCCAGAGTATCACTCTGTTGCCCAGGCTGGAGTGCAGTGGTGTAATGATAACTCACTGCAGCTTTTAACTCTTAGGCTCAAGCGATCCTCCCCCCTTGATCTCCCAAAGGCTGAGATTGCAGGTATGTGCACCTCCTCTGTTGTACTGGCATTTATCAATAGGAAGAGTTTTTGCTAAAGTTAGCTTTAAGCAACAAAATTAGTTCCCCTAAAAACACCTAGTTGCTTCATTTAAATTGAAAATTTAGAATTAGCTTTTCAAATAAATACTCAAGCAGAAGCAGGCTGGGTGCGGTGGCTCACACCTGTAATCCCAGCACTTTGGGAGGCTGAGGTGGGCAGATCACCTGAAGTCAGGAGTTCGAGACTAGCCTGGGCAAAATGGCAAAACTCCATCTCTACTAAAAATACAAAAATTGGCTGGACGCAGTGGCTCACACCTGTAATCCCAGCACTTTGGGAGGCCTAGGCAGGCAGATCACGAGGTAAAGAGATCAAGACCATCCTGGCCAACATAGTGAAACCCCGTCTCTACTAAAATACAAAAATTAGCTGGGTGTGGTGGCATGCACCTGTAGTACCATCTACTTGGGAGGCTAAGGCAGGAGAACTACTTGAACCCGGGAGGCAGAGGTTGCAATAAGCCGAGATCGCGCCACTGTACTCCAGCCTGGCGCCTGGTGACAAAGCGAGACTCTGTCTCAAAAAAAAAAAAAAAAAAAATTAAGCAGGCATTGTGGCATGCGCCTATAATCCCAGCTACTCAGGAAGCTGAGACAGGAAAATTGCTTGAACCCAGGAGGTGGAGGTTGCAATGAGCCGAGATTGCACCAGTGCACTCCAGCCTGGGCGACAGTGAGGCCCCATCCCCCCGCAGAAAAAGTAGAAGCATACTTGCATAATATCCTATCACATCAAATAGAGTTGCGCAGGCAAAAAAGGTTTGGTAAAAGAGACTACCCATGCCAAGTACCAATTCTTTGAAGCAAGCAAACCAATCATGTCCATTTTTACACTAAACCACAGGTAGATAATTCAGTAACAAATTCTTTAGCATCATCCTGATTAACCAGACCACCTTGATATTGATCATTTGGCAACCCAATGGTAGTGCGAAGACACTAATTGGAAGTAGTTACCTTGAGAGCACAAAAGATGCAGGAATCTCCCATGCACTTGTGAGTTGTAAGCTGCCTAAAGCTACGTCGGAAGATATCCAAGTGCCACAAAACCTGGTGAGAAATGAAAAATACTTCATTATTCTATAAAAAGCCATGATTTAATTTTAAAGAGTTCATGCAAACATAGGTAATGACTGCAGAAGATATCTTTATTCCTAAGAGAAAACTTCATTCTAGTATATTAAAACAAATGTGAAAAAAGCTGAGGTATCTAACAAGAAAAATAAATGGTCATATTCTGGGAAATATATTCATTTGAACGTAAAGTGAAGGTAATTCAGTGAAAATATGACATGACATACATTAAATGTGATCCTGAAGAGGAAATTTATGGGTTAAAGCTGAATAATAAGGATTTATTTTAATGGTCCACAAGAAAAGCAAGAATAGTTTAAAATTTATATTAGAAATGTGGGCTGGGCACGGTGGCTCACGCCTGTAATTCCAGCACTTTGGGAGGCTGAGGTGGGCAGATCACAAGGTCTAGAGATCGAGACCATCCTGGCCAACACCGTGAAACCCTGTCTCTACTAAAAATACAAAAATTAGCTGGGTGTGGTGGTGGGCACCTGTAGTCCCAGCTACTTGGGAGGCTGAGGCAAGAGAATCACTTGAACCTGGGAGGCGGAGGTTGCAATGAGCCAAGATTGCGCCATTGTACTCCAGCCTGGGCAACAGAGTGAGATTCTGTCTCAAAAAATAAAAAAAGAAAAAGAAAAAGAAAAAAGAAATGTGAACTACAATGTGGAATTTTGTCTTTGTTAGAGCTCCCTATTTTTAGACATTTCTAAAAGAAGTGTGACCTCCTTAAGTAAATTGGGTAAAAAATAATGATTTCTATACTTTTGCTGAAATGAAAAAAAAATATGATATTAACAGTGATAAATCATGTTACAGTATATACCCTTGATGTGATGTGTTGAGAATGGCACTACACTTTTGTGGTCTTCCTCCCCAAAACCCATTACCCTAGTCTAATCATGAGAAAAGCATCAGACAAATTCCAATAGGGGAGGGGGGATATAAAAAAAATACTTGATCAGTACTCCTCAAAACTGTCAAAGATCATCAAATACATGGACATTCTGAGAAAATATCACAGCTAAGAGGAGCCTAAGAAGACATGACAAGCAAATCTAAATGTGGTATCCTAGATGAAATCTTGGGCCAGGAAAGGACACCAGGTAAAAACTAAGGAAATCTGAATAAACTGCAATTTTTAGTTAAAAAAGAAATGACGTGCTTTTTTTTTTTACTCTGACATCTTAGCACGGTTGCAGTGTTCGCTGCTGCTCTCCAAGCTTCGCAATGCCGCCCAAGGACGACAAAAAGAAAGACACTGGAAAGTCAGCCAAGAAAGACAAAGACCCAGTGAACAAATCTGGGGGCAAGGTCAAAAAGAAGAGGTGGTCCAAAGGCAAAGTTTGGGACAAGCTCAATAACTTAGTCTTGTTTGACAAAGCTACCTATGACAAACTCTGTAAGGAAGTTCCCAACTATAAAATTATAACCCCAGCTGTGGTCTCCAAGAGACTGAAGATTCAAGGCTCCCTGGCCAGGGCAGCCATTCAGGAGTTCCTTAGCAAAGAACTTATCAAACTGGTTTTAAAGCACATAGCTCAAGTAATTTACACCAGAAATACCAAGGGTGGAGATGCTCCAGCTGCTGGTGAAGATGCATGAATAGGTCTAACCAACTGTACATTTGGAAAAATAAAACTTTTTTAAATCAAAAAAAGAAAAGAAAAGAAATATATAGCATAATGCCTTAGGAAGCTCTCCCTTGCTAGGAAAACATTTAATGTCATAATATGTAAAAAAGTATACTTTCTGGAGCCCCAGATCACAGCACACTTCTGGAGCTTCTTCTTACTTATGTCTCAAGATACATACTCTAAAAGTTCTTTGAAACTGGCTAGGCTCCCAAGTAAATAACACCTTTTTATAACAAATGTAACAGGTTCAACTTATCTGTAGCAAACACAGCTTTGATACCAAAAGTTAGAATATTAGCTCATAGCAACAATTATTTTCAGCATGTAACATGATTGTAATAGGGACTCCAAAACCATCAATGCCTCAATCATTAAGTATGGATATAGAAATGTGTGTGTGTGTGTGTGTGTGTGTGTGTGTAATGTATTATATATGACACTGGAAATTAGAATGGAAAATCATAAATAGTATTGTTTCAACTGACAATATAAACAGATAATATAGAAAAAAACAATTACAAAAATGGGACTATGGCCAAGAAGGGGGTAAACATACACATTTATACTAATGCCTTATTTTGCCTGCTTCTAAATCACGAAAGTATTATCAGGATAAAAAGTAATTTAAAAATCTAATATGTGGCCAGGTGTGGTGGCTCATGCCTATAATCCCAGCACTTTGAGAGGCTAAGGCAGGAAGATCATTTGAGCCCAGGAGTTCAAGACCAGCATAGGCAATTATAGTGAGACTCTCTCTCTACAAACAATTAAAAAAAAAAATTAGCCAGGTGTGGTGGCACGTGTGTGTGGTCTTAGCTACTAGGGAAGCTGAGGTGGGAGGCTCGCTTGAGCCTAGCAGGTTAAGGCTACAGTAAGCTATGACTGCACTGCTCCACTCCAGCCCGGGCAACAGTGAGACCCCTGCCAAAAAAAAAGAAGGAAGGAAAGAAAAGAAAAGAGAAAGAAAGGGAACTAATATGCATCATCCAGGACAAAAACCTAACCAACCCCACCCAACTACATGAAATCTGTGGTAATAATTAGGGAAAGTACTTAAATTTTTTCTATAGGCTTGCCAGCAGAGAATTTTTTTTTGGATTGTTTTCAAATAAAAACTTAAAACCTGAGAAAGAGGCTGGGCACAGTGGCTAGCGCCTGTAATCTCAACACTTTGGGAGGCCAAGGTGGGCGGATCACCTGGGGTCAGGAATTCAAGACCAGCCCAGCCAACATGGCAAAACCCCATCTCTACTAAAAGCACAACAATTACCCAGCCATGGTGATGCACGGCCTGTAATCTCAGCTACTCAGGAGACTAAGGCAGGAGAATCCCTTGAACCCGAGAGGCGGCGGTGGCAGTGAGCTGAGATCCCTGCACTCCAGCCTGGGTGACAGAGTGAGACTCCATCTCAAAAATAAATAAATAAAAACTGAGAAAGACCATGAAACTTTTATTACCTAGATAAGCTTGGCAACATTCTTGTATTATGAATGGGGAAACTCAGACACTATTATCTGTATAAGGTCATAAGACTAGTCTACAGAATGGCTAAAACTAGAACCCAGGTCTCCTCCTAATGCCCAAGACCATTGTTCTTTATACTAAATATCTTATCTTCTCTCTTTTTTTTTTGAGATGGAGTTTCGCTCTTGTTACCCAGGCTGGAGTGCAGTGGCGCGATCTCGGCTCACTGCAACCTCCGCCTCCTGGGTTCAAGCTATTCTCCTGCCTCAGCCTCCCGGGTAGCTGGGACTACAGGTGCACACCACCATGCCCAGTTAATTTTTGTATTTTTAGTAGAGACGGGGTTTCACCATGTTGACCAGGATGGTCTCGATCTCTTGACCTCGTGATCCACCGCCTCGGCCTCCCAAAGTGCTGGGATTATTGGCGTGAGCCACCGCGCCCAGCCGTTGTCTTGTCTCTTAGCAACCCATTTTCTCACAACATCTGAGGAGTCCAGCTAATATTTTACCCAAGTATAATTATCTTGGGTGGCAAATTTTATTTACTTTTACACTGAAGAGCAGAAGAGAAGGGAAAGAAATTACTTGAAAGTTAGGCCAAGGGGGATGAACTTAACATGCTATGGGCCCGACTGGGCAGAGCAGACAGACACATAGAAAGCTTTGGGATTCTAAGACCACTCAAGTGGCAAGCAACAGTAAAAGGGAAAATGTAGGGAAGATAATCACATTAAGGGAATTTACTTTCCCCTAGTTCTGTTCAAATGTATCTGACTAGACACCAGTTATGAGCCAAGACAGGAGAGCTCAAAGGGGGGAGATAAATTGGACGAAGACTAAACTCCATTCAGTGTGTGGGCCAAAAGCCTGAATATTAAGAGACGAGATTAACATACCTAAAAGTCTTTGACTTGTGGAAAGAATTTTGCTTCTATACTAGAGAAAAGCAACTAGGATGATAACACACCTTGCTCTCAAAAGGAAAAACAGAAAACAGGCCAGGTGTGGTGGCTCACGCCTGTAACCCCAGCACTTTGGGAGGCTAACGCAGGCTGGAGGCCAGGTGTTCGAGACTAACCTGGCCAACATGGTAAAATCTTGGCTTTACTAAAAATACAAAAATTAGCCAGGCATGGTGTTGCACACCTGTAATTCCAACTACTTGGGTGGCTGAGGCACGAGAACTGCTTGAACCCAAAGGCAGAGGCTGAAGTGAGCCAAGATCACCGGTGGTCCCAGCTACTCAGGAGGCAGAGGCAGGAAGATCACCTGAGCCCTGGAGGTCAAGGTACAGTGAGCTGTGATTGTGCCACTACACTCCAGCCTGATCAACAGAGCAAGACTGTCTTGAAAAAAAAAAAAGAAAAATAGGAACTAGTAGAGCCTGCTCAGAAAAAAAGCTGATTAAATAGAAAGATAACCTGGTCCATTTACCTCCCTTTAGGCATATAAATAGTAGTTACAGTTATTATTATTTCTCTTATCATTATTAATCCCTCTTTTAACAAATGAGGCAATTGAGATTCAAAGAGATAAAGTGACTTGCCTAAGATCACAGAGATAAATGTAAAAATGATCTGTTTACTAATCTCAAGCAGAGACTGTCAAGAATTTTATTTAAAAAGAGTTGTCAGAAATACAGCATCAGCAATTAAAAGTCATAGATCACCAAAAAGAAATTACCCTTACCTGCAGGGCGCTGTTGAGGAAGCAGCTGTTTTGCCCTGGCTCATTGCTGAGGCCTTTGCTGGGGGCTATGGAGGTTGAGCTTCGAGGAGCAAACATCCCTTGTACACTACCACGACCCCCTGAAAAATAATTTCTCTTCCAAGACATTATTGTTCACATTTAGCCTGAAAAAAAGGGAGAAGCTTTTGTGCCTTTTTGGCAGGCAATTTGTCTCCTAAAGTTCTAAAAAGAAAGGGAATCCAGAATTTAGTGAATTTATGTTGGAAGATTTTGAGTTTACCACCTTGCAAATATCATCTGTGTAGTTCAAGGGACTCAGGTATCCTCCTAGATCCAGATGACAGAGCCCTCCCTCACTTGTTTCAAACAATGTCCAAAATGTAACATGGCACAGGACTAATGCAAACAGAAAAGTCCTTAAGTATTGCTTCCTCCTATTTTTCTTGAACGGCCTCCATAAAGTCCTGGTGAAGTGGATGTAATCCTCAACTCCAACCGCATCCAGGATCAGGGTAAGATGTGTCCTTCAGGCTTGTTGATAATGCTTCTTATGGTCTGAAGATTTTCCAACTGGAAGGAGAGGCAAACAGATGAACAAGAATCCAGCATAACCTTCCTTGTCCTCTATTGCCTTGTCCCATCATCCCCTGAAGCAAAAACTCAAATTCTGAGCAACTGCAAAAGGTTCCATAAGGCCAAGAAGTCTGCTTGAATCATCTGAGGTTTTTGTTGATGCTCTTGCTGCTTCTTTTCAATGCGCCCCTAACTTCTATTGTCCAATCCAGATCTTCAGCAAGTCTCTCTTCTTTCTTCTGGGACTAGAATAGCCAGCTGTGTCAGAGAGCTTTAACAGAAAGAAAAAAAATCAAAAGCTTGCGTCACTTAATGACTCTACTGGCTTTGGACTGTTCTGCCAAGATCAACGTTGCCTCACCTCTCACTATAAACTTGAAATCTTGGCAAACAATGCCAAAAAAAGAAAAAATAAATAACAAAAAAGAAAGACACTCAAACTAAAGAGGTGGGGAAAAAAGGTTTGAACAGCCTTACTTTCAGGGGAAAATTCTCTGAAATTTTCTTGAAGCAGAAGAAAGCTGATCTGGATAGAAATAAAAACCAAATACAAACTTTCCAGGCTAACACAAAACAAATCACCAAGTAAGCACACACAAACTAGGAACTGAAAGAGTTTCTTTTGGACCTTGTGAATAAAGCACTTTTTAAAAGGTGTTTTCCATGTATATGGTTATGAAAACCTGCTTAAAGGTGGGAAGCCCATGTTAGCAGTCTAAGATCTGTTCTGAGTAAAGATGTTCTATCCAGAGAAACACTGATGGTGAGTAAACCACATGTCCTTAACATGCAGTCCAAGAGAACTAAATCTTCTCCTGCCCTGTTTGTTTGTTTGTTTGATTTTTGCCAGAGGATCAGAGAGATAATTTGGGTTACAAATCACTTAATCTCCAGATTATATCCAAGGGCTCACAATCAGAGGCAATCCATTGACCAACTTTAGTTTTCAACTAATTAAAATGCCAGTGAGGCAACAGAGAGTAATACTAAAACAAGCATGTTCCCTGGAAGGAAACCACCACATCTCCTGCTTTAAGTTTTCCTATAAGGCTGCCATGTCCATCCACATAAGAAAAAAATTTTAAATGTTAAGTGTTAAATTTGGTTTCTAACAGTTCCTCAGTCTTTTCCCTTCCTTCTCACCATCATATGCACCACCTAAAAACGCAAAAATGCTTTAACATCTTAATTATTCTCTGGGAGATCACCTAGCATTGTCTGCAGCATGTCCAGTGGAAAAACTGAGGTATAGGAATATTAAATGGTTGCATAAGACTGTTCTTTCCCTTCTGTAAATTCCCAGACTATTTATAATCTACATGTCACAATTAAAGTATTTGATTATACACTGTACTATCACATTATTGTTTTTATTACTTTCTGTTTTATACTGTACCCGTCATAATATGACTACATGAAATGAAATAGTACCTAGAGTCAGGCATGTGCTAAACACGATACTTACGTTCTTTATTTAATATTTACAACAGTCCTATCAGATAGCTATTAATAGTTCAATTTTACAGAAAAGTCAGACTTAAAGACATTAACTTGCCCAATTCAACACTGGTAAGTGGCAGAGCTAGAAATGTTTGACTATTAAACTATGACTCAATCATATATTTTATTATTCTATTCCAAAAGCTCCTATTACAGTGCTAGTCATAAGGAGGCAGTCAATAAATACTGCCTGATGATTAACATGACACCAGAAAGGATCCCATACCTTCCACACAGACTATAAGACCCTCACCTCTCTACACACACCCTCATACACTCCTCACTCAAGGGCACTAAGCAACTTCCAACAAGCCATGCAGCATTCCTTCAGCTCAACTGCTGCAAAGGAATGACAAGTATCAAGCATCCACTTCGCTCACAGCCAAAAGGACTTGGCAGGCAGGTGGGGTTTCCAATATCCACGTTAGGAGCTTACTGAAACTTGGCCTGCCTTATGACACACACCCCTGAGTACAGGGAGCAAAAGGAAAAAAACGCAGTAGCAGAAAAAAGATTCTCAGGCTCTGAATGGCAGTATTACGTAGGGTCAAGCAGTAAGTTCTCAGACCTGTTCTAAGTGTGTCACAAACTAAGGACCAGACAAGAGAAGCAGTAATAAGTGGTCCAGAGAAATACTAATGACAAAAACATTTCACTTAAGTTGTAGATACAGCATTAAACAATATAATCCTTCTCCAGTGCCATTTGCCGAAGATATGTGAGGAAGGGAATTACAGTTTTATCTAAATGGCTCCCACTACCTATTTTTTTTTTTTTTTTTTTTTTTTTGAGATGGAATCTCACTCTGTCATCCAGGCTGGAGTGCAATGGTGCAATCTTGGCCCACTGCAACCTCTGCTTCTTGGGTTCAAGCAATTCTCCTGCCTCAGCCTCCCAAATAGCTGAGATTACAGGAATGTGCCACCATGCCCGGCTGATTTTTGTATTTCTAGAATTCGCCATGTTGGCCAGGCTGGTCTCAAACCCCTGACCTCAGGTGATCCACCTGCCTCAGCCTCCCAAAGTGCTGGGACTACAGGCGTGAGCCATAATGCCCAGCCAGTCAATTGATTTTTAATGAAAGTACCCAGGTAATTTAATTGAGAAATGACAGTCTTTTCAACAAATGATGTTAGAACAATTGGGACACCCACATGCAAAAAACTGAACCTTGAGCCATACCTTACATCTTATACAAAAATAATTCAATAGCTCACAGTCCTAAACAAAAAACCTAAAACTATAAAATCTAGAAGGAAGGAGAAAATTTTTTGACCTTTGGTTAGGCAAAGATGCTTTTTTTTTTTTTTTGAGACAGTCTCCCTCTGTTGCCCAGGCTGGAGTGCAGCGGCGCAATCTCAGCTCATGGCAGTCTCCACCTCCTGAGTTCAAGTAATTCTCCTGCCTCAGCCCCATCACCTCCACCCCAACCCCTTCCCCCTAGTAGCTGGCATTACAGGCGTGCACCACCATGCCCAGTTAATTTTTGTATTTTTAGTACAGGCAGGGTTTCACCATGTTGGCCAAGCTGTCTTGAACTCCTGACCTCAAATGATCCGCCCTCCTTGCCCTCCTACAGTGCTGGGACTATAGGTGTGAGCCCCACACCCTGCCAAAGATTCCTTAGATACAACAAAAGCATAATGTATAAAAGGAAAAAAAATATAGAATTGGACTTCATCATAAGAACATCTGCTCTTTTTTTTTTTTTTTAAAAGACGGGGTTTCACTCTTTTGGTCAGGCTGGTCTTGAACTCCCAATCTCAGGTGATCCGCCCACCTTGGCCTCCAAAGTGCTTGGATTATAGGCGTGAGCCACCACGCCCGGCCCAACATCTGCTCTTTGAAAGACACTGTTGGCCGGGCACTGTGGCTCACACCTGTAATCCCAGCATTTTGAGAGGCCAAGGTGGGAAGATCACAAGGTCAGGAGTTCAAGACCAGCCTGGCCAACATGGT
The DNA here is from genome assembly GCA_963573385.1 of Cacajao melanocephalus. NCBI lineage: Eukaryota > Metazoa > Chordata > Mammalia > Primates > Pitheciidae > Cacajao > Cacajao melanocephalus. The sequence continues at coordinate 30,130 of CAUYLG010030573.1, forward strand.
GAAACCCCGTCTCTACTACACTCCAAAAATGACCCCAGTGCGGTGGCATGCACCTGTAATCCCAGCTACTTGGGAGGCTGAGGCAGGAGAATTGCTTGAAACCAGAAAGTGGAGGTTGAGTGAGCTGAGATCACGCCACCACACTCCAATCTGGGTGACAAGAGTAAAACTCCGTCTCAAAAAAAAAAAAAAAAAAACACTGTTAAGAGAATGAAAAGATTAGCCAAAGATTAGAAGAAAATATTTGCAAGTCACACAATGAATAAATGACTTAGACCTAAAATATATGGAATACTCAAAACTTAATAAGAAAAGCTACCCAATTGGGCAAAAGATTTGACAGACATTTCACCAAACAAGATATACAAATAGTAAATGAGCAAATGGAAAGATGCTCAACATTAGGGAAATGGAAATTAAAACCACACTAAACACCTATTAGAATAATTTTTTTAAAAATTTAACCTGACAATAGCCAAGTGCCGAAGATGAATCACAGCAACTGGAACTCTCCTAAATTGCTCATAGAAATGCAAAACAAGCCGCCGCTATGGCTCATGCTATGGCTCATGTCCGTAATCCCAGCACTTTGGGAGGCTGAGGTGGGTGGATCCCTTGTGTCAGGAGCTCAAGACCAGACTGGCCAACACGATAAAACCCTGTCTCCACTAAAAATACAAAAACTAGCCAGGCATGATGGCAGGCACCTATAATCCCAGCTACTAGGGTGCATGGAGGCAAGAGAATTGCTTGAACCTAGGAGGTCGAGGTTGCAGTGAGCCTAGATGGAGCCACTACACTCCAACCTTTCAGCCTGGGTGACAGAGCAAGACTCTGTCTCAAAAAAAAAAATGAAATGCAAAACAACACATTTGGCAGTCACTAAATTTAAATATATAGTCATGAGCTGCATAACAATGTTTCAGTCAAGAAGAGACCACATAAAATTATGGGATTATGGGACTTACCTTAGTTTTACTGTACCTTTTCTATGTTTAGATATGTTTAGCTGCACCAATACTATTTTGTTACAATTGTCTATTGTATTTTTTTTTTTTTGAGTTAGAGTCTCACTCTGTCACCAGGCTGGAGTGCAATGGCACAATCTTGGCTTACTGCAACCTCTGCCTCCCAAGTGCAAGCAATTCTCCTGCCTCAGCCTCCTGAGTAGCTGGTACTACGGGCGGCGCCACCACGCCCGGCTAATTTTTGTATTTTTAGTAGAGATGGGGTTTCACCATGTTGGCCAGATGGTCTTGATCTCTTGGAACTCGTGATCTGACCACCTAGACCTCCCAAAGTGCTGGGATTACAGGTGTGAGCCACCATGCCCAGCCTGTTTATTTATTTTGAGATGGAGTTTCGCTCTTGTTGCCCAGGCTGGAGTGCAATGGCATGATCTCAGCTCACTGCAACCTCTGCCTCCTGAGCTCAAGTGATTCTCCTGCCTCAGCCTCCCAAGTAGCTGCGATTACAGGCACACACCACCACGCCCAGCTATTTTTTGTATTTTTAGTAGAGACAAGGTTTCACCATGTTGAACCAGGCTGGTCTCGAACTCCTGACCTCAGGTGATCCTCCTGCCTCGGCCTCCCAAAGTGCTGGGATCACAGGTATAAGCCACTGCACCTGGTACCCATTGTATTTAGTACAGTAACATGCTATACAGGTTTGTAGCATAGGAGAAGTAGGCTATATCACATAGCCTAGGTGTGCAGTAGGCTATATCATCTAGGTTTATGCAAATACACTTAAATGATATTCACGCAATGATAAAATCACCTAACACCACATTTCTCAGAACATATCCCTGTTGTTAAGCAAAACATGGCTGCACATTTACCATACTTTTACCTGCAAATCCTACTCCTAGGTATTTTATCATAAAGAAATAAAAAATTGGTCTGGGCGTAGTGGCTCATGCCTGAAATCCCAGAATCGGAGGCCAAGGCTAGTGGATCACTTGAGGCTAGGAATTCGAGATGAGCCTGGGCAACATGGTAAACTTCCAGGAAAGTAAAAGCCAAAATTGGGAAAGAAGTATGTTATCTTACTACTTATTACCTATTTCCTTGTGTAATACAGTTACTAAGTTATATGTCCCACTATTCCCAGTCTGAAGACACTAGCCTCCTCTGGGCAAGCCAAAAACCTTTCCATGTATGAAATGATAGAAAACAGGCGGTCCCAACATTTTTGCAGAGCCTCATATCCAGAGGCAGATTTACTAAGCCACTAATGAAACTTAAGCTTCAGGGCTCCTTCTCTTGCACAGATTCTCAAGGCTGAATATCTCATTTTCTGTTTCAAAAAATATTTTCCTTAAAAGAGTCCCTCTGAATTGTAATAAGCTTCAAGTGTCAGAGAATCTGAGTCTGCCCCATTCACATTATGTAAACTGGGCTTTTATAGTATATATTACTTGAGAAAATACACAATTCAAAAAGCTACTTTGAATTCAGTAATACTAATAAATTTTTATTTTATTAATCAAAGAACCATCCACTGTTATTCACTGTATAAAATTTGTTTACACTAAATAGATATAAATGTAATACTTGGTCCACATTTGGATTTTGGATTCTTGTGCTCACAGCAAGTAACTCCACAGTCCATAGGGCTAAATTGAAAAGATCATCACAGATTAAGGCTGCCAAAATTAAAGGCATACCTCTAGAAGCTGATGACCTTTAGAAAAAAACACTTTCTCTGTATTAATGAAATACAGAGAATGATTCCTTCACAAGTATACACAGTACAGCTTAATGTGCTGCCATTTTTCTCAGGCCAAAGTAATAAACCAGGCTCCAGCTGCAGCCACCCTAATTATCCCCCACTGTATTCTTCACCAACAAAGTCAGCTTCTCTCAGTCTCTGTTTCTGAAAAAACCCAAAGTAGTCATTCAAATGGAACTGGCTTGTGCATAAAAAGAGATGAGGCCTGGAAGGACACTGGATCAGGAGGAGCCTGGCGCCCTATAAGACAGTTGGGTAAATGCAGTCCAGAGAGCTACAGGTTATTAGCATAAGAGATTCATTATGAGTGGAGCTGGAATGGAACTGAAACCAATGAAGACTCGATAGAATTTATTCCTACAAAGCCTGGGAACCCTTTGATAAAACTAGTTGTAAAGTGTGGAAAGTTTATAAGGAGATATACTTTTTTTTTTTGAGACGGAGTCTCGCTCTGCCGCCCAGGCTGGAGTACAGTGACACAATCTCAGCTCACTGCAACCACTACCTGCACCTCCTGGGTTCAAGCAAGTCTCCCACCTGAGCCTCCAGAGTAGCTGAGATTACAGGCATGTGTCACCAAGACAGGCTAATTTTTGTATTTTTAGTAGAGACCAGGTTTTGCCATGTTGGCAAGGCTGGTCTTGAACTCCTGGCCTCAAGTGATCCACCTGCCTTGGCCTCCCAAAGTGTTGGGATTACAGGTGTGAGCCATGGTGCCTAGCCAAGGAGATGGACCTTTTAAGCTAATTAATTACACAGTAATTAAAGTTCAATAAAGTCTTTAAGTAGACACTACTAATTCCAAATGTAGAGAACTCCATGACATTTAAGAAAATGATAGTACCAACGTATCTCCACTAAGACATTTATTAACTACAAAGGAAAATATAGTAGTTTTACAATGGACAAACCCAGCAAAAGCTACCTTAACCAAATAATCAAGGTCAAAATAACCAGTAATACACATTGACATCATGAATGCCATGATATATTGCACTGAAAAGGACACAAAATAACTTCTGTGGTATTCTTGCCTCAGCCATAATCTCAGTCCATCAGAAAATATCAGACAAATCCAAATTAAGGAATACTTGACAAAGAGCCCTCAAATTAATATTGTTCAATATTCCCCAAAAATGTCAAGGTTATAAAAGACAAATAAAGACTGAGAAGCTTTTACAGAATACAGAAGAGCAAGGAAGAAAAACACCTAAAATGTAATGTGAGATTCCAGATAGGATCCTGAAACAGAAAAAGAATAACACAGCCTGTGCAAGATGGTGAGATCCTATTTCTAAAAAAAAAAAAAAAAAAAAAAAAAATTTTGTTATTTTTTTTTTTTAAGACGGAGTCTTGCTCTGTCACCCAGACTTGAGTGCTGTGGCATGATATTGGATCACTGCAACCTCCAGCACCTCTAGGTTCAAGCAATTCTCCTGCCTCAGCCTCCTGAGTAGCTGGGATTACAGGTGCACCACGCCCAGCTAATTTTTGTATTTTTAGTAGAGATGGGGTTTTACCATGTTGGTCACGCTCGTCTCAAACTCCTGACTTCATAATCTGCCCTCCTCAGCCACCCAAAGTGCTGGGACTACAAGTGTGAGCCACCAAGCCCAGCCGTTTTGTTGTTGTTGTTGTCGTTTTTTGAGAAGTCTCACTCTTGTTGCCCAGGCTGGAATGCAATGGCACGATCTCAGCTCACTGCAACCTCCATTTCCAGTTTCAAGCATTTCTCCTGCCTCAGCCTCCCAAATAGCTGGGATTACAGGCAGCTGCCACCACGCCCAGCTAATTTTTATATTTTTAGTAGAGACTAGGTTTCACCATGTTGGCCAGGCTGGTCTTGAACTCCTGGCCTCAGGTGATCCGCCTGCGTTGGCCTCCCAAAGTGTTGGGATTACAGGTGTGAACCACCTTGCCCGGCCAAACAAATTTGTTTTAAATTAGTCAGGCTTGTTGATGTTGTTGATGCTTGTCTGTAGTCCCAGCTACTCAGAAGGGTGATGAAGGAGGACTGCTTCAGCCTGAGAATTCGAGGCTGCAGTGAGCTATGACTGTGCCACTGCACTCCGGCCAGGGTAACAAAGCAAGACCCCCGTCTCTAAAAATTAAAAAAAAAAAAAAATTAAAGGTTTTAAAAACTGAAAATAAAAAAGGAAAAAGAATAATGGATGGCAAACTGGTGATGTTTAGCAAAGCTCTTTAGTTAATAGTGTTGTACCAATACTATTAATTCCTGGTTCTGATCAATGTATTACGGTTATATAAAATGGTATCATTAGAGGAAACTATTTTTGCAACTTTTCTATAAATTCAAAATAAAAGGGCCAGGCACAGTGGCTCATGCCTGTAATCCCAGCACTCTGGGAGGCCAAGGTGGGTAGATCACCTGAGGTTGGGAGTTTGAAACCAGCCTGACCAACATGGAGAAATCCCATCTCTACTAAAAAAAAAATACAAAATTAGCCACGCATGGTGGTGCATGCCTATAATCCCAGCTACTCGGGAAGCTGAGGAAGGAGAATCACTTGAACTTGGGAGGCAAAGGTTGTGGTGAGATGAGATCGTGCCATCGCACTCCAGCCTGGGCAACAAGAGGGAAATTCTATCTCAAAAAAAATTTTAAATTAAAAAATAAATAAAAAATAAAAATAATAAACATTTTAAATATGCTAATAATTCACTGAAGAAGATGGAACTTTGGGCCCAAAAGGGATTGAGGCATTTGGGAAATAAATATCTACATGTCTAAAGGTAGGTGGACCAAGATAGATTTACAGGAAAAGAAGAGACATTGACATAGTTTGTGATACTAGAGTCCACTGAGGGTTACATGTGAAACCTCTTGGTTTACCATGTTTAACATCACAGTATGGCAATTAATGGGTTGTTTTATTAGTTCAGAAACCTGTTTCTCAGAGTTAAATGTGCATAGAATGAATTAACAGAGAAGTTTAAAACTCTGCAAGATCAGGGGTAAGTAAATGTAAAATGATAGGGGTCTTGTTAGGATGATGAAATTATGGATTTTTTTCCCCTCGTTTTTCTTAATTAAGTATAATTTATAAATAATCTATGAACTTTCATTTCCTTAAAGAAAACTAAAATAGGGGTTTAAACACATTTTCCCTAAAAAAACAGTGAAAGGACTTGAGACCAGAGATAACCAACCACTGAGACACGTAATCCTAATATGAAAGATGTGTTCACACCTGTAATCCCAGCACTTTGGGAGGCTGAGGCAGGTGGATCGCCTGAGGTCAGGAGTTCGAGACTAGCCAGGCCAACATAGTGAAACCCCATCTCTACTAAAAATACCAAAAAATTAGCTGGGCGTGGTGGCACGTGCCTGTAATCCCAGTTACTGGGGAAGCTGAGGCAGGAGAATCACTTGAACCCAGGAGGTGGAGGTTGCAGTGAGCTGAGATCACGCCATTGTACTCCTGTACTCTTGTTGCCTGGGCAACAAGAACGAGATTCCGTCTCAAAAAAAAAAAAAAAGCAAGCAAGAAAGAAAGAAATCTGTTTAACGATTGGTAACTATTTCCTATTTAGAAGCAGAAGGCCTGGTGTGGATTTCTATTTCCTTTAATTCTATTCTCATTGTGCTGCTACTAAGGTTCAGATCCTCACCATCTCTGGACCACTACACCACATTATTGACTGCCAGCTTTCTAATTCTACATGTCCCTACCTCCTGACTCCTAAAACACAGTCCACACTATGTCACTCCCCTTTTCAAAATATTTAATGGCTCCTAGAGGTGGATATTCTTTTGGCTGGATAAGAATAATGGTATTTTTCTAATTCACAGAGAATAGATGGATTTTTTTCATAAGTTTCTCTCCCATAATTTTTTCTTACCTAGTCTACTGCTAGCACTACAAAAACTTGAATATAGCAAACTTAAGGGGGGGAAAAAAAAAGCAGTTAAGGGAGGAAAAAAAATCAAAGGAGTCAATTGAACCTATTTTAACACATTTTTTCCTAACTAACTGTGTTAAGCCATTTTTGCACTGCTATAAAGAAGTACCTAGCTGGGCGAGGTGGCTCACACCTGTAATCCCAGCACTTTGGGAGGCCAAGGTGGGCAGATCACGCGGTCAGGAGTTGAAGACCAGCCTGGCCAATATGGTGAAACCTCGTCTCTACTAAAAATACAAAAATTACCAGGCATGGTGGTGCATGCCTGTAGTCCCAGCTACTCAGGAGGCTGAGGCAGAAGAATCGCTCAAACCCAGGAGGTGGAGGTTGCAGTGAGCCGAGATTGCACCACTGCACTCCAGCCTGGGCAACTGAGCAAGATGCCATCAAAAATAAAAAAAGCAGCACCCAAGACTGGGTAATTTATAAAGAAAAGAAATTTAATCAGCTCATGTTTCTGTGATCTGTATGGGAAGCATGGGACTAGCATGTGCTCAGCTTCTGGCAAGGCCTCGGGGAACTTACAATCATGACAGAACGCAAAGGGAAGCCCAGGTATCACAGGGCAAGAGAGGCAAGGGGGAGGTCCAAGACTCTTTTAAACAACCAGATCTCATGTGAATTAACTGAGTGAGAATTCACTCATTACCCAGCTATTCATGAGGGATCCACCTCCATGATCCAATACCTTCCACTAGGCCCCAACTCCAACACTGGGGATTACATTTCAGCATTAGATTTGGGGGAACAAACATCCAAATCATATTACTGACGCCATGTTCATGATTGTGATTTTTATGCTGCATATTTTTCATATTCACATATTCTGCCAATAAAATTAATTCCTGGCTGGACACAGTGGCTCACGCTTATAATCCCAGCACTTTGGGAGGCTGAGGCAGGTGGATCATGAGGTCAAGAGATCAAGACCATCCTGGCCAGCATGGTGAAACCCCATCTCTACTAAAAATACAAAACTTAGCTGGGCATGATGGCGCACGCCTGTAGTCCCAGCTGCTTGGGAGGCCGAGGCAGGAGAATCGCTTGGACCCAAGAGGCAGAGGCTGCAGTGAGCCAAGATCACACCACTGCACTTGAGCCTGGCAACAGAGCAAGACTCTGTCTCAAAAAAAAAAATAAATTAATTCCTAATTATGAGTAATTAAATATGTTTGGCACCAGCATAAAGTTTGAGAATCACTGGACCTTACCACCATTTCCAGGTTCATCTACTCATTCACTCACTTTTCAGACATTTCATTGATCATCTATTATGTGCCTCTCACTCATTCTCCATTCCAAGTACACTGGACTCCTTTCTGTATAACAAATATGCTCTGTCCTCTACTTTCTCATTGTCTCGACTCTAATATTGCCTCTACCTGGAATGCCTTTCCTCTCCATTTATTCTTGCTGAAAACTGTAACTATCCTACAAGAAACAGCTGTATCAAAAACCTTCCCAGATCATTCTCTCAGTCTCTCACCTTTCCAGTCTCACAATTTATTTCATCCTCCTCTGTGCTCTCAGTGCATGGTGGGGCTTGGATTACAATACTCACATTCTCCCTCATGTTACAGTTGTTTGTGTACATGGACTACATTTTATCTTCCTTAAGGGCATCTTTTTATTCCACACAGAGGTTGAATATAATAGGCATTGAATCATTGAAAGTTTCATTGAAAGAGAAAACTTTTTGTTTGAAGGTACCTAGCCTAGAACAACCAATTATAACATCCTGATAAATTCTGACTCTCCTTAAATAGAAGAATGGACAAAATGTCCATATCTAGCTTGAGATACTGCTGACAATTTTTTCTAATAGTGACTATATCAATGGAAACAATATTTGCTTCTGATTCAAGCTTGAAAATAGAAAAAGATAAGCATCTACAACCATAAAAAGGGCCAAGCTATTTGTTGATTTATGGGCTGGTTATCTTAAACTTCCCAGTGAATAGTTACTCAACTCAAACAATTTCCTGAGGGCTGGACTTTGGCAACTTCAAACTATTACATCATGTACAACAGAAGAACTGTATGCTGATAAAGGACAGAAAGTCTTATTTTTCCTACACAAGCACTTAGGTAACTGTCATGAATAACAAATTTATCTAAAATTTGTTAAAAAGTAGTTGGAAAGAAATAAAAAGAAGGCACATTTCACTTTGTTATAATTGACAAATTGTAAGAACTAAGAAGTGATAGCTGCAGGCTACTTAGCCCTTCCTTATAAAGATCAATAGTTGTATAATTTACTGACTTCTAAGGGAGGCAGCATGGTAGCAGAAAGAACATAGTGGTTAAAAGTATAGCCTCTGCAGGGCCAACAATATTGCAGAACCTCAGGAGGTAACATGCTTATAGTAGAGATCCAAAGGGTCCCATTCCTAGAGAACATTATGTGAATTTTACAACCCGGGGACACAGAATTAGTGGAACAGAACAAGTCTCAGCTCCACCACCTAACAGCTGCGTCATACTGACAAAGTTATTAAACTAAGTCTTAGGTATTTCATCAGAAAAAAAATGAGATTAATAAATAACATCTATCTCATAGGACTGTTATAAGAATTAAACAAAATAATGTAAATATGTATAATTAGCCTAGTGCCTAACATGTGGTAAGTGCAGAATAAATGTTTTGATGATGATCATGATGAAGATAACGATGATGAAGAATAAGATGAATCTACATTCCAATCCTGGCTCCATCACATTCAGGCCATTTACTATCTATAATAAATATGACGTGCTAAAAGGATGCAACAAAACAATGTATGCAGAATACGTAGGGTCAGGTACAAAACAGGAGTTCCATAAATAGTAACTATGATTATGATGACTGACCATCCTCTATACCCATTCTCTCTCCCTCTCTCTCATTTTCTCTCTAACAGGCAAGCACACACACAGACAACTACTATAAAAATTCCAGAAGATTAAACTATAATCGACAGTATAAATCCCAAAGCCATATAAAAATGGGGAAAATGTATTCTTTTTATGTTTATGTATTTTTTTGAGACAGAGTCTTGCTTTCTCACCCAGGGTGGAGTGCAGTGGCGCCATCTCAGCTCACTGCAGCAACCTCTGCCTCCCAGGCTCAAGTGATTCTCCTGCCGCAGCCTCTCTAGTAGCTGGTATTACAGGTGTGTGTCATTATAGCCAGCTAATTTTTGTATTTTTAGTAGAGACAAGGTTTTACTATCTTTGCCAGGCTGGTCTCAAACTCCTGACTTCAAGTGATCCACCCACCTTGGCCTCCCAAAGTGCTGGGTTTACAGGCATGAGTCACTGCGCCCGGCCTGGGAAAAATGTATTCTAAAAACAGCGCATTCTCAATACAATTCACCTAGACTACTGCAAAAACTTTCTAACTATTCTTTCCCCTCTAATCTCATCTATACAATATTGCAAAGGCAAACTGATTAATCACGATTAGCTCAGAAAACTTCAGTGACAAAAGACAGCCAAAACTCTGGCTTTGAATGGCCTTCCATAATCGTATCCCATGCACATTTCCAACCTCATCTACCAGTACGCATAAAACACATACAAAAAGATTTGTTCTGTGCACATGCCCAGGATTTTTTTTCACCCTCAATCAAAGAATGCTCCTCCCTTCTCTACTCCCATCTTCCCAGCCCTACCTAATACCAGCAATCTTTTCCACTCAACAAACTTATTTGAAGAAGTCATACCACTGGCTACTTATAGTGATAGGAACTAATAATAGCCATATATCATCAGGAAGGAGCAGTCATTTACATTATTTCCCCAAGGACTGTCTTTTTAAATACCTCTCCACGCCAACTGAGATTTCTCTCTCCCTCCCAGGAACATCATGAATCAATATTTAACCAGTGTAACAATATTTTATTGGAATACAATGTAGAAAGTTACATTGCTTTACACTCAACAAATGCTCATTCCTTGTTAAACAAATAAATGAAGAACTAAGTTTTGTGAGACCAATTAAACTCACATTTTTCCGTTTAGAGATAACTCAGTTACAGACACAACCAAACAGCTCTGTAGCTTGTCCCTGCATCTCCTGCCTAAATCAAATCACACCTAAATCTTACCTTGTGTTTCCAAAAGGTCTACAGAAGAAAGATACTCTATTTTATGGTCATTAGGACAAACGAAATGTTCTTTCGCAACCCTACTCCCAATAGCAGCAAACTAGTAACAGCAGTGGTTAAAGGAAAGAAAATCAATAGCAATCTATTAGGCCCCTGGATAGCCAAACAATGAGTTCCAGAAAGTTGCCCTATATTATTATTATTATTAACCTTCTGATTCAATCATTTAGAACCAGAGACTTTTATCCCTAATTTTTTAAATCACTAAGGCTTTTTTTTAAATTTAAACACTTCATTACATCTATGCACTATTTATGAATCATTATAAACATACCCATGCTCAAATTATTTCGGTACAAACAATAATGAAAGTATGGCAGTGCTATCAACAAGAGGAAAAAAGGAGGGGAAGCAAACTGACAGCACTGGCTTGACTCATTTCTGTTGGGAGAACACTGGTACTGAATGGCACAAGCAACTCCAGTGTGAGACAGCAAGCACATGACTGACTGGGAGGGCGACAGAGGATACCAAAGAAAGGAGGACATCTATAAAGAAGCTTTCCTCTGTAGGGGCAGGAGGTGAAGGGATGAGTAGGAATCCACCAAAATCTAATCTAACAGCCTTTACAATACTCAAATGAAAACATGCTACCAGACTTCACACTTCAAGCCAGTTCACATCCTAGCTCTACCACTTAAAATTGAGTGACCTTCAGCAAATTACTTATTCTCTCTGGTTCTTTCAGTTGTAAAATTATAATAATGGTAGCCAATTTAGTGAATACAAACTACATGTTTGGCACTGTGCAAACTACATGTTTGCACCGGACATATGATATGTCTTCTAATTCTCACAATTAACCTGCTGAATAGTGATTATTTTTCTCATTTTGCAGGAAAGAAAACCCATGTTCTTTCTACCTATGTATAGCCTTTTTCTAGAGTGACAATACTACTACCTGGCCAGGTTGTACTAGGAATTAGAAGTAAATGCAAAGCACTTAGCAAAGACCCAGCACTTGCCTCACATTAGGAGCTCAGGAAATCATTACTGTACGAATACAACCATCATTTGAGTAAGTGCCTCAACTGAACACCAGTGAAATCCCAGAAACCAGTTTCTTCTCACATCACTACCATAAAGATGACTTTTAACTAGCAGTAGTTTGGCAGAACCCAAAGCTCATCACATAACTGCTTAAAATACCAAAGTATCAACCATCCAGTATCCAAAAAAAAAAATTTAATACACACACAAATATTGTTTCTTAGTAGAAGCTCAAAACATAAAACTCAAGGAAATAACCCATTATGAAAGTGATATTTGACTCAATCTAAAGATCAAATATTAAATATTTTACTTTCAAAAGGATTATAGGCCTCAAGGGAGCAGGTGTTAATGAACAAATCCATCTAACTTCCCAAAAATAATTCCCAGAAGCATCTGTTATCCTGAAGTACTTGGCAAACCATTTCCCAGAATTGACAACATATTGCCAAAATCTTAGTGGATTTTGCCAACATTATTCTGCTGATAGGAAAAAAGAGTAATTCAGCTACTTTCCAGCTTAGCCACAAAACAGGCTCTTTTCTTCATTATTACTTTAACCAGTATGTTAATACTGAAAAATAGAAAGAAATCACAAATAACCATCACTGTTTGAAGGAAATTTAAAATACTAAACCCACGACTCTTGCCTTTAATTCTAACAAACTCAAGAAAATCTATGATTTTTTTTAACAAAAAACAAAAATTAAATCTCCAAAATTTAATAACTGAAACACACAGGAGGGGGAAAGAGCAGAAACAACAGCTTGAAAGATGCCTCTTGAAAATTGAGAGTCCTAAAATCTCAATCTCAAAGTTTAAACTACTGCTGTTAAAAGAAATTTTATTAATCAGTGCTTGGGAATTTTTTTTAAAAAAGAAAGAAAACTTCACAAAAACTAACCAGTTCCTGCAATCCTCCATCCATCCATTTTTACCACCACAACAACTACAATACTTACCAGACAGCACAGTCAACCTCCAGCAAAAGACCTCTAATCACGAGGGTAACTGTGGGGCAAGTGATACAAGAATGGGGAGGGACAAGGGAATAGCTAGAGCTGTCGGGAGGGAAGGGCAGGAGGGAGGAGACAACTGTAGCTAGCAACAATGAGAAACTGTGAATCTAAACCACAAAGGCTTCCCACAGAACAGGATATCAGGGAGAAGGCAATTCTTTTTACCAACTACCAGGAATTCAGCATGACAATTCATGACAAAGTTAAAAAGGTGGAGCCTCCAATTAAAAACAAAGTAAACTTAAGAAACTAACCAAAAGTAACTTGAAAGGACATATCACAAACTTCACTTGAGGCTTAAGATAAACAATCATGAAGCTGTTTCCTGGGCATTCCTGATGACAAAGGTCATCACACAATAATGTTTGCAGGGTGGCTACTGCTTCTAAAGGGCCAGTCCCCCAAAAAACAGTCCTTTGCACCGCAGTCAAAAGAAGCACAAGAAGACAACATTTTTGTAGTTGTTTACAGAATAATCAAAATAATATTATTGTTTGAATCCCTAATTCAGAATTACAAGACTGGGCTTAAATTAAACCAAATCATTTTAGTAGGCAAAACTCCTCCAACTGTCTTAAACGAGCCACATTATTAAAGAAAATTATTATTTAAACTGAGCCATTGGAATCTACTGAGTCAATTTTAAAATGCTTGGGATCTAAAAGTTCTCAACCCCAAAGTCCACAACAGGGAAAGATCTCCACCCTTCTCTCAGGGAAGAGACCTAGTTATATCACCAAGAACAAACAGCAGGCAGGATCCCACCCCCAAACATGTGATCAGTCAACCCAGAACTTGCATTTGCAGGCAGGGCACAAAGGCCCCAGAGGAACAACACACACACCCTTCTATGTATTACTTGAGATTATAAAACAGCTTTATTGAAAGAGGTTGTTTTATAAGCATACTGATGGAAAAAAAAATCATTAGTAGAATCCCTGCCAAATATGAAGGTTTGTTGTATTTCTACAGGTTGAGAGAAAATATATGAGTTGACTAAAAAAAGATTTAATTAAGATTTATTGGTAAAATTTAACAAACATGGGCAATGTCCAAAACTAATTAAGCTCTTATATTTTAACAACACAGTATGTTAAACTGAAGTAGTCCTTTGGCAACAAGAAAAGTGCCACACATACACACACACACAAAAGATACTGCCACTTTTCTTATTAGCGATTAGCATTCTAACTCAGGTCTCTTAGTACCAGGTGGAGGAGGTAGTAATGCCATTTCAAAGTGTGAAACACAAAATTTCTACTGATAAGTGCTGACTGCAAACAAAGATATACAAATATCAAGATCAAGCTCTTCAATCAAGTCATTAAAAGATAGGTATATATTCAAATAAAACTAGAGTACTGGGACGGAGTTACAGAGCTTCAACCCTGATCACAATTAGATAACATTACTTTTCATGTCTCATCCAGGTAAGGAAGTGATCCACAGGGAAATCTCACTCTAATAGATTGTAATCTCTTCAGAGGCCCCTCAGAAAACACCTCCCACAAAACTCTCCTATAGTATTCAATTTCTGCCTTCCATAAATTATGTTCAGACATTTCTTATTCCCTCTTCAAGACCGCACAAGAGGTTATGTGCCAAATAGAAAGAGAACCCTGTATGAACCACTGGGCTTCTCCATTCAAAATAAATTGGGTAATTACAGGTTTGTGTTAGATGAGTGTCAAATTGCCTGTAGAAAAGGTTTTGTAGGCCAGGCATGTGGCTCACGCCAGTAATCACAGCATTTTGGGAGGCCAACGCAGGAGGATCACTTGAGCCCAGGAGTTTGAGACCAGCCTGGCCAACACAGGGAGACCCCTTCTCAAAAAAATATATATATATTTAATTATTCTAGTGTGGTGGCATGCACCTCTGGTCTCAGCTACTCCAGGCTGAGGTGGGAGGATCTCTTGAGTCCGGAAGGTCAAGGCTACAGTGAGCAATGATTGTGTCACTGCACTCCAGCCTGGGCCATAGAGCAGGAACCCCTGTCTCAAAAAAAAAAAAAGAAAGAAAGAAAAACAAAAGGTTTTGTGGACATGTGCTAACTACTTCAAGAGGCAGAGTGATAGTTAGGGTTTCAGTTTATTATTTTTTTAAATAGGGTTTTAGTTTAAATGTTCAGGGATTCTAAAGTTGGAAGACTAGTTACAACAGTACTTAGTAAAACTGGTTCAACAAAACTTAACAAGTCCTATTTTTCAAGTACTTTGCAGGGAATATTTAACACCACAACAGGTCCACCTTAGACCATAATAGACAAAGGTCTCTGAAAAAATATAAATATTATTGTCAGGAAGAAACAATCTTTAGGATTTGAGTAAATCAATCAAGAAAAATCCTTGGAGGGTGGTGGGGAAGGTAATGGAAGAGCACAGGCTGAAAAGTCCTATTTGGTCACATCTTATAACTTTTCATTATTGATCTCCACTAGCAAACAGCGTAGGGTACAACAGGATGTTCAATTTAATGAAAGAACATTTTGCTTCTCTTAAAAGTCATTAAAGAGAAACAGAGAGGATTTCTCTAAGAAAAACCAAAATGACTCCCTCTGGAGTAACCCCAAAGTCAAATCATCATTGTTGTTTTTTATTTCTGAGAGGCTAATGATAATGCCGATGCTGGCTGTAAAGGCAGGAGCTGAGTGGCTCCACAGCAGGAACGAGATTGGAAAATAAGACTCATTTTGGGGGGGACCGAGTCTTGCTCTGTCACCCAGGCTGGAGGGGAGTGGCACAATCTTGGATCATTGCAACCTCCATTTCCCAGGTTCAAGCAATTCTCCTGCCTCAGCCTCCCAAGTAGCTGGGATTACAGGTGGGTGCCACCATGCCTGGCTAATTTTTGTATTTTTAGTAGAGATGGGGTTTTGCCATGTTGGTCTTGAACTCCTGACCTCAAGTGATCCGCCAGACTCAGCCTCCCAAAGTGCTGGGATTATGGGTGTGAACCACCATGCTCGGCCAATAAAAGATTCTAGATTTTTTTTTTTTTGAGATGAAGTCTCGCTCTGTCACCCAAGCTAGAATGCGATGGCGCAATCTTGGCTCACTGCAACCTCCGCCTCCCGGGTTCAAGCAAATCTCCTGCCTCAGCCTCCCAGGTAGCTGGGACTACAGGCACACGCCACCACACCCAGCTACTTTTTGTAATTTTAGTACAGACGTAGTTTCACCATGTTGGCCAGGATGGTCTATCTCTTAAACTCATGATCTGCACACCTTGGCCTCCCAAAGTGCTGGGACTACAGGCATGAGCCTCCGTGTCTGGCCAAAAGACTCTAGATTTTAGAAGGTAATGACAAAATTTGGGGACTTTTTGTTTTTTTAAGAGACAGGTTCTTCCTCTGTTGACCAGCCTGGATGCTACAGTGTGGTTATAGCTCACTGCACCCTTGAATTTCTGGGTTTAAGCAATCCTCTAGCTTCAGCCTCCCGAGTAGCTGGGACTACAAGTGCACACCATACCCAGCTAAGTTTTTTTTTTTTTTTGAGAGAGTTTCGCTCTTATTGCCCAGGCTGGAGTGCAATGGCACAATCTCGGCCCACTGCAACCTCTGCCTTCTGGGTTCAGGCAATTCTCCTGCCTTAGCCTCCTCAGTAGCTGGGAGTATAGGCATGCACCACCATGCCCGGCTAATTTTGTGTTTTTAATGGAGATGGGGTTTCTCCATGTTGGTCAGGCTGGTCTTGAACTCCCAACTTCAAGTGATCCACCTGCCTTAGCCTCCCAAAGTGCTGGGATTATAGGCATAAGCCATCACACCTGGCCACTCAGCTAATTTTTAAAAAATTTTTTGTAGAGATGGTCTTAGTATGTTACCTAGGCTGAGACTTTTAAATACACTGGAGGACTGGGGTGGGGATGGGTGGGGAAGAGATTGCTTTATATCAAGTGAAAGGCTTTAGCATTTAATCCTGAGGAGAGGGGGAGCTTAATTCAGAGCTGTTAAACTGGAGTGCTGGCAAATAAAACTAAGAGATGGACTTGATCATAGTTAATAGGGAACCTAAAATAAAATATTCTAGCCTTTGACTCTAGGTTGTAAGGAAGAATATATGTGAAGCAGATGAAAAACAGGGAAAACTACCCAACTAATTTGAGTCTAGTAGGGTTTAACTTTTTTTTTAAATCTTGGTTTTTTTTGTTTTTGTTTTTTTGGGACACAGTCTTACTCTATCACCTAGGCTGCAGTGCAGTGCCATGATCTTGGCTCACTGCAACCTCCGCCTCCCAGGTTTAAGCAATTCTCTTGCCTCAGCCTCCTGAGTAACTGGGATTACAGATGCACGCCACCAAGCCCAGCTAATTTTTGTGTTCTTAGTCAAGACACGGTTTCACCATGTTGGTCAGGCTGGTCTCAAACTCCTGACCTCAGGTGATCCACTCATCTTGGCCTCCCAAAGTGCTGGGCTTAGAGTGTTTTTTTTAATTTTATTTTTTTTGAGACAGAATCTGCTCTTGTTGCCCAGGCTGGAGTGCAGTGGCACGATCTCAGCTCACTACAACCTCCACCTCCCTGGTTCAAGCGATGCTCCTGCCTCAGTCTCCCAATTAGCTGGGATTACAGGTGTGTGACACCACACCCGGCTAATATTTGTATTTTTAGTAGAGACGGGGTTTCCCCATGTTGGTCAGGCTGGTCTCAAACTCCTGACCTCGTGATCCACCCGCCTCGGCCTCCCAAAGTGCTGGGATTACAGGCATGAGCCACCGA
This sequence comes from Cacajao melanocephalus, assembly GCA_963573385.1. Taxonomy (NCBI): domain Eukaryota; kingdom Metazoa; phylum Chordata; class Mammalia; order Primates; family Pitheciidae; genus Cacajao; species Cacajao melanocephalus. The sequence continues at coordinate 47,670 of CAUYLG010030573.1, forward strand.
GCCCAGCCGTATTTGTTTCCTTTTTTTTTTTTAAAGACAGAGTCTCACTGTTATTGAAGCTGGAGTGCAGTGGCTATTCACAGGTGCAATACCACTACTAACTCTGGTTTTTATTCTGAGGTTTATTTACAATGTTGGCAGAGCATTTGTACCTTAAACAGCTGTTTGTTTCACTCAAGTATACATTACTGAGAAGAGGAATATTTCAGAAAAAGTAGAAGGAAGAGAAAAAAAACTGATCCTAAGAACACATTTTTGAGAAACTTTGGCTGTTAATCACAGACCTGGGCAGCAAAATCATCCAAGAAATCTCTATATTTCTCACACAAATGGAATCTAAATAAAGAAGAAAGGGAGATAGGGGCCACATATTGGGGCTTCTAATGTTATAGTATCATTATTATTTTAATTCATTTCTTTAACTACATCTTGCATAAATCTTTTTTTTTTTTTTTTTTTTTTTTTTTGAGACAGAGTCTTGCTCTGTTGCCCTGGCTGGAGTGCAGTGACACTATCTTGGCTCACTGAAACCTCCGCCTGCTGGGCTCAAGCAATTCCCCTGCCTCAGCCCCCCGAATAGCTGGGATTACAGGCACACGCCACCACACCCGGCTAATTTTTTGTATTTTTAGTAGAGACAGGGTTTCACCATGTTAGCCAGGATGGCCTGGATCTCCTGGCCTTGTGATCTGCCCACCTTGGCCTCCCAAAGTGATAGGATTACAGGCATGAGCTGCCGCGCCTGGCCTATCTTGCATAATTCTAAAAATTATATAAAATAGCATTATTTCATTATGAACATTAACCACCCTGTCTCTACAACAGGGTTCTGTTTTTTTGTTTTTTTTGAGATGGAGTCTCATTCTGTCACCCAGGCTGGAGTGCAGTGGCACGATCTCGGCTCACTGCAACCTCCACCTCCCAGGTTCAGGCAATTCACCTGTCTCCCGAGTAGCTGGGATCACAGGCATGCACCACCACACCCTGCTAATTTTTGTATTTTTTTAGTACAGACGGGGTTTCACCATGTTGGTCAGGCTGGTCTTGAACTCCTGACCTTGTGATCCGCCCACCTTGGCCTCCTAAACTGCTGGGACTACAAGTGTGAGCCACCGCGCCCAGCCTACAACAGGGTTTTTTAAAGTCTTCAACTGGATTTAAAGCTCCTAGAAAGCAAGAAGAGTATGAAAATCCCTCTCAAGTACACCACAGAATTACCTAAATGCTAGTCTCATAGAAAGTAATCAGCCAGGTGCAGTGGCTCACGTCTGTAATCCAGGCATATCTCTTGAGGTCAGGAGTTTGAGATCATCCTCGTGACATGGTGAAACCCAGTCTCAACTAAAAATACAAAAATTAGCTAGGCATGGAGGCACGTGCCTCTAATCCCAGCTATTTGGAAGGCTGAGGCAGGAGAATCACTTGAATCCAGGAGGCAGAGACTGCAGTGAACTGAGATGATGCCACTGTACTCCAGCCTGGGCAATAGAGCAAGACTCCATCTCAAAAAAAAAAAGAAAGAAAAAGGCCGGGTGCAGTGGCTTATGCCTATAATCCCAGCACTCTGGGAGGCTGAGGTGAGCAGATCATTTGAGGTCAGGAGTTCAAGACCAGCCTGGCCAATATGGTAAAACCCCATCTCTACTAAAAATACAAAACTTAGCCAGGCAGTAGTTGTGCGCACCTGTAATCTCAGCTACTAGGAAGCCTGAGGCAGGAGAATTGCTTGAACCTGGGAGGTGGAGGTTACAGTGAGCTGAGATTGTGCCACCACACCCCAATCTGAGTGACAAGAGTAAGACCCTGCCTCAAAAAAAAAAAAAAAAAAAAGAAGAAGACGAAAGTAGTGGTCATGTTGCTTCCCCCAAACTTGCCATCACCAGTGGTTTCTGAGATTTCTGTTACCTGAGGTTAACATGGTCTGAAAATATTACATAAAAATTCTGTGAGTGACCAGGACATGAATCATCTTTGTCCAGCTTATCCGTATGTCTACACTTCCCACCTGATAGTCACTTAGTAGCCCTTCAATTATCAGATTGACTGTCAGGGTCTCTCAGTGCTTGTGTTCAAGTAACTTTATTTTACTTAATAAGGTTCCCAAAATGCAAGAGTAGTGATACTGGCAATTCAAACAGGCCAAAGACAAGCCATAAGGTTCTTCCTTTAAGTGAAAAAGTGAAAGTTAATGACTTAATAAGGAAAGGAAAAAAAATTCATACACTAAAGCTGCTAAGGTCTACTATAAGAACAAATCTATCCATGAAATTGTGAAGGAAAAGGAAATTCATGCTAGTTTGACTGGCACACCTCGAACTGCAAAAAGTCATGGCCATAGTACATGGTAAGTGAAACCACCTTCGCAAAAATTATAACAAAGAAAATTACTACAGTGAAAGAGATCTGACCTACCTGACTCCATCTTGCTTCTAACTTCTAAGCCGTCCTTGTTCATTCCTGGACTAGGGCGAACTAGCTTTGGGAGGAACTTGGTTTATATTTTAACTTTGAAACAAAGATAAAAACAGCCCTTTTCCAAAACAAATGCTCTTCTTGCCTGGGGACTAGACTGCTTTTGCAGGACTAACAAATTGCTTCAAGATTAAAAATTATAGTTTAAGAATCATGCAGCTAAAGGCCCCAAGGTTCTATACCTCCCTAACTCCTCCTAGTGATAACATCACTAATGTCAAACCTAAGATTGGTGTTCCAGATATTTTTCAGACCCTGAACTCGATGGATTACCTGGTGCCACCCATATCAATAAACTGTCTCATCTGGTCTTGTAGCCCCACCCAGGAACTGACTCAGCATAAAAGAATAGCTTCGACTCCCTACGATTTCATTGCTGACCTAAGCAATCAACAATCCCCACTCTCTGGCCCACTACCCACCAAATTAGCCTTAAAAATCCCAATCCCCGAATATTCAGGGAGACTGATTTGAGTAATAATTAAACGCTAGTCTCCTGTGCAGCCAGCTCTGCATGAATTAAACTCTTTCTCCATTGCAATTCCCTTGTCTTGATAAATCAGCTGTATGGGGGAAATGGGCAGAATGAATCCACTCAGGGGTTACATAAGTGCTTAGTTAAGACGGAAAAGGCCGAGCACAGTGGCTCACACCTGTAATCCCAGCACTTTGGGATGCTGAGGCGGGCGGATCACCTAAGGTCAGGAGTTCAAGAGGAGCCTGGCCAACTTGGTGAAACTCTGTCTCTACTAAAAACATAAAAATTAGCCAGGCATTGTGGCAGGCACCTGTAAAACAAGCTACTCAGGAGGCTGAGGCAGGAGAATCGCTCAAACCTGGGAGACAAAGGTTGCAGTGAGCTGAGATCAAACCATTGCACTCCAGCCTGTGCGACAGAGCAAAACTCTGCCTCAAAAAAAAAAAAAAAAAAAAAACCATGGAAAAGGCATTATATGTATGGGTGGAAGAAATAAACAGAAATATGTTCCAATTAACAGCCATCAGGTTCGGTACTATTTACAGTTCCAGGCATCCACTGGAGATCTTGCAACATATCCTTCATGGATAGGGGAAACTACTGCAGTCTTTTAACAAATAGTGCTGGAATAATTGAATATCCATATGCAAGAGAGAAAGTTGGACTCCTCTCTCACACCATATGTAAAAATTAATTCAAAATGGATCAAAATCTTAAATGAATGAACTAAAACTATAAAACATTTAGAAGAAAGCATAGACATAAATCTTCATGATCCTGGGTTAGGCAAAGATATCACACAAGTGACAAAAGGAAAAAATACATTAATTGGACTTCATCAAAATTAGAACTTTTGGCTGGGCATAATGGCTCACGCCTGTACTCCCAGCACTTTGGGAGGCCAAGGAGAATGGATCACCTGAGGTCAGGAGTTCAAGATTAACCTGGCCGACATGGCAAAACCCCATCTCTACTAGAAATACAAAAATTAGCTGGAAATGGTGGCACACGCCTGTAATCCCAGCTACTCAGGAGGCTGAGGCATGAGAATCGCTTGAACCCGGGAGGCTTGCAGTGAGCTGAGATTGCCCCAATGCACTCCAGAGCAAGACTCCATCTCAAAAATTAATTAATTAATTAATTAAATTATATTAAACTTTTATGCTTTCTTTTTTTTTTTTTTGAGACGGAGTCTCCTTCTGTTGTCCAGGCTGGAATGCAGTGGTGCAATCTCGGCTCACTGCAAATTCCGCCTCCTGGGTTCAAGCAACTCTCCTGCCTCAGCCTCCCAGGTAGCTGAGACTGCAGGCACGTGCCACCACGCCCAGCTAATTTTTTTTTTTTGTATTCTTAGTAGAGCCGGGGTTTCACCATGTTGGCCAGGATGGTCTCGATCACTTGACCTCGTGATCCGCCTGCCTCGGCCTCCCAAAGTGCTCGGATTACAGGTATGAGCTACCACGCCTAGCCAAGCTTTTATACTTTTTACGGACACCGTCAAGAAATTAAAAAAGACAACCTATAGAATGGGAGAAAATATTTGCGAATTATATACGTGATAAGGGACTTGTATCTAGAACATACAAAGAACTATTACAACTCAATAATAAAAGCAAATAACTTAAAAATGGGCAAAGGATCTGAGTAGTCATTTCCCAAAAGATATATGAATGTTTAAGCACATGAAAAGCTGCACGATACAGCATGGAATGGCAGAAGGAGTGAAATTACAGTGGAGAAACCTGACAATCTTTTACTTCAGCCAAGTGTTTAAGGTCAACATCAATAATGATAAACTGATTATGTATACTCTTGATATAATGAGAATAACATTTTATCTCTATGGTCTTCCTCACTAAAACGCATAATCCCAGTTTAATCATGAGAAAAACATCAGAAAACTTTTAACAGAAGGGCAACGAATAAAATACCTAACCACTTCTCCTCAAAACTGTCAAGGTCATCAAAAATAAGGAAAGTCTGAAAAATTGTTACAGCCAAGAAGAACCTACGAAGAAATGACAACTAAATGGAAGGTGAAATTCTAGATGGAATCCTGGAACAGAAAAATAAAACAATAAATAAAAACCAAGAAAATCTGAAGAACCCATGAGCTTCAGTTAGTAATAATATCAATATTGGTTCATTTATTGTAACATTGCACTATACGAATGTAAGATGTTAATAATAGTGAAAACTGAGGGAAAATAGAAACATGGGAACTCTGTACTATCTTCTCAATTTTTCTGTAAATCTAAAATTTAAGAATTAAAAATTATTATTATTTTTTTTTTTTTGAGATGGAGTCTTACTCTGTCACCCAGGCTGGAGTACAATGGCACTATCTCGGCTCACTGCAACCTCCGCCTCCCGAGTTCAAGCAATTCTCCTGCCTTAGCCTCCTGAGTACCTGGGATTACAGGTGCCCACCACCACGCCCAGCTAATTTTTTTGTATTTTTACTAGAGACAGGTTTCACCATTTTAGCCAGGCTGGTCTTAAACTCCTGACTTCGGGATCCACCCATCTCAGCCTCCCAAAGTGCTGGGATTAGAGGCATGAGCCACTGCAACCGGCCCAGTGACTTTCTTTTTTAAGAATTTTTAATTCTTGGCTAGGTACAGTGGCTCATGTCTGTAATCCCAGCACTTTGGGAGGCCGAGGAGGGTGGATCACCTGATGTCAGGAGTTCGAGACCAACCTGACCAACATGGAGAAACTCCATCTCTACTAAAAATACAAAATTAGCCAACCATGGTGGCAGGTGCCTATAATCCCAGCTACAAAGGAGGCTGAGGCAGGAGAATAGCTCAAACCCGGGAGGTGGAGGTTGCAGTGAACTGAGATGGCGCCACTCCACTCCAGCCTGGGCAACAAGGGTGAAAATCCAACTCAAAAAAAATAAGTCATTAATAATGTAACTTTTAAACACAGGTTAAATTAAAATGAGGATATGAAAATCAAACCACAATGAAATACCATTTCATGCCCACAAAGATGGCTATAATCAAAATGACAGTTAATAAGTGTTGGCAAGGATGTGGAAAAATCTAAACCCTCATATGCTACTGGTGGAAATCTAAAATAGCACAGTCACTTTAAAAAAACAGTTTGGCAAATACTCAAAAGATTAAAAATAGAGTTAACCATTTGACCCAGCAATTCTATTCCTAGGTATACACCCAAAAGAAATTAGAATACACTGGGCACGGTGGCTCACGCCTGTAATTCTAGCACTCTGGGAGGCCGAGGCGGGCGGATCACGAGGTCAAGAGATCAAGACCATCCTGGCCAACATGGTGAAACCCTGCAACTACTAAAAATATATATATATAAAAATTAGCTGGGCGCATGCCTATAGTCCCAGCTACTCGGGAGGCTGAGGCAGGAGTATTGCTTGAACCTGGGAAGTGAAGGTTGCAGTGAATTGTGCCACTACACTCCAGCCTGGTGCCTGGCAACAGAGCGAGACTCTGCCTCAACAACAACAAAAAAAAGAAATTAAAATACATGTTTACTCAAAAACTTATGCAGAGGCAGGCGCAGTGGCTCAGGCCTGTAATCCCAGCACTTTGGGAGGACAAGGTGGGTGGATCACTTAAGGTTAGGAGTTCAAGACCAGCCTGGCCAATATGGCAAAACCCCATCTTTACTAAAAAATACAAAAATTAGGTGTGGTGGTGCACAACTGTAGTCCCAGCTACTTGGGAAGCTAAGGCATAAGAATTGCTTGAACCTAAGAGGCAGAGGTTGCAGTGAACCATGAACGTGCCACTGCACTCCAGCGTAGGCGACAGAACAAGACTTCATCTCAAAAAAAAAAAGTTAGAGGCTTTCACATTCTCTCCTTTAAGCAGAGATAGCCAAGCAAAGGTGTGAGCCAAAGCATGTGTGAGGTGTGACTCTGGGACACCAGGCACACCTAAGCTAGACACCTTATTAAAAATAGGGAGATTCTGGCTGGTCGGCATGCAGTGGTATTTATAACTAACTGATCACAACCAGTTACGTATTTGTTTCTTCTCTACTCCCTTGACTAGCCTTAAATTATTATTATTTTTTTTTTATGAGACAGTCTTACTTTGTCGCCCAGGCTGAAGTGCAATGGCTCAATCTTGACTCACTGCAACCTTCACCTCCCGGGTTCAAGCAATTCTCCTGCCTCAGCCTCCCAAGTAGCTGGAATTACAGGCGTGCATCACCATGCCTGGCTAAATTTTTTTTTTGTATTTTTAGTAGAGACAGGGTCTCATCATTTTGGCCAGCCTGGTCTCAAACTCCTGACCTCAGGTGATCCACCTGCCTCAGCCTCACAAAGTGCTGGGATTATAGGCCTGAGCCACCACAACAGGCCTAGTCTTAAAAAAAATTTTTTAAAAGGGGTATAGGCAGGGCACAGTGGCTCACGCCTATAATCCCAGCACTTTGGGAGGCTGCGGCAGGGGGATCACCTGAGGTCGGGAGTTCGAGACCAGCCTGACCAACATGGAAAAACCCCATCTCTACTAAAAGTACAAAATTAACCTGGTGTGGTGGTGCATGCCTGTAATCCCAGCTACTCAGGAGGCTGAGGCAGGAGAATCGCTTGAACCCGGGTGGAGGAGGTTGCAGTGAGCCAAGATCATGCCATTGCACTCCAGCCTGGGCAACAAGAGCAAAACTCCGTCTCAAAAAACAAAAAATAACCAAACAACAACAAAATTAGCTGGGAGTGGTGGTGGACAGCTGTAAGCTCAGCTACTCAGGAGGCTGAGGTGGGAGGATCACCTGAACCCAGGAGGTCAAGACTGCAGTGAGCCAAGATAGCACCACTGCACACCAGTTTGGGCAATAGAGCAAGGCTCTATCTCAAAAAAAGAAAAAAGAAAATCTGTAAGCTAAAGGGAAAAAAAAAAAGAGGCCACACACAAAGGACTGTGAATCAGAATGGCATCACAATAATGTGAAGGTACTTAATACCACAGAACTATGCACTTAAAAGACTGGATACAGGGACTCACACCTATAATCCCAGCACTTTGGGAGGCTGAGAGGGGCAGATGGATCATTTGAGGTCAAGAGTTCGAGACCAGCCTGACCAACATGGTGAAACCCCCTCTCTACTAAAAATATAAAAATTAGGCAGGTGTGGTATCAAGTACCTGTAATCCCAGCTACTCAGGAGGCTGAAGCAGGAGAATCACTTGAACCTGGGAGGCAGAAGTTGCAGTGAGCTGAGATTGTGCCACTGCACTCCAGCCTGGGTGACAGAGTGAGACTCTGTCTCAAAAAACAAAAAACCAACCAACCAACAAACAAAAACTATGCACTTAAAAACAGTTAACATGATATGTATATTTAGCCACAATAAATTTTTTTTTTTTTGAGATAGAGTTTTGCTCTGTCACCCAAGTTGGAGCGCAGTGGTGCAATTTCGGCTCACTTCGGCCTCCGCCTCCTGGGTTCAAGCCATTCTCCAGCCTCAGCCTCCTAAGTAGCTGATACTACAGGTGCATGCCACCACGCCTGGCTAATTTTTGTATTTTTAGTAGAGATGGTGTTTTACCATGTTGGCCAAACTGGTCTCAAACTCCTGACCTCAGTTGATTCGCCCACCTGGGCCTCCCAAAGTGCTAGATTACAGGCATGAGCCACTGTGCCCGGCCAATATAATAATTTTAAAAAAAAAAGAATGATAGACCAGGCATGGTGGCTCATGCCTGTAATCCCAGCACTTTGGGAGGCCAAGGTGGGCAGATCACTTGAGGTGAGGGGTTCGAGACCAGCCTGGCCAAAATAGCAAAACCTGGTCTCAATACAAAATTTAGCCAGGCATAGTGGTGCACCTGTAATCCCAGCTACCTGAGAGGCTGGGCATGAGAATCACTTGAACTCGGGAGGCAGAGATTGCAGTGAGCAAAGACTGCACCATTGCATTCCAGCCTGGGTCACTGAGTGAGACTCTGCTCTGTCTCAAAAATAGAAGAGGAGAAGAAGGAAGAAGAAGGAAGAAGATGAAGAAGAAGGAAGGAAGGAAGGAAAGAAGAGCATGAGGGAGGAAGAAGGGAAGGAAGGAGAAGAAAAGAAAGAAGAAAGGAAGAGGAGGAAGAAGAAGGAAGAGAAAGAGAGGAGGAGGAAGAAAAAAAGAAGAAAGGAGAAGGGGGAGGAGGAGGGAAGGAAAGAAATAATGGTCAGATCCTAACTCCTTGATAAGAACCAGCTCCTATGAAAACACTACATTTTAGGTAGAATTCCAAAGTAAAACATATGCATTGCAAATCCCATCCACACCCTGTGTTACTATTAGTTAATTACATTTTTTTAATTTTTAGTTTTTATTTTTTGCAAAGACAGGGTCTCACTATGTTGCCCAGGCTGGTCTCGAACCCCTGAACTCAAGTGATCTGCCTCGGCCTCCCAAAATGCTGGGATTACAGATGTGATCCACTGCAGAACCTAATTACTTTTTTTTTTTTTAATTGAGACAGGGTCTTGCTCTGTCACCCAGGCTGGATGGAGTGCAGTGTCACAATCTCGACTCACTGCAACCTCCACCTCCTGGACTCAAGTGATCCTCCCACCTCAGCCTCTCAAGTAGCTAGGACCACAGGTGTGTGCCACCACACCCAGATAATTTTTTTTTTTTTTTTTGGAAACAGAGTCTCATTCTGTCACCAGGCTAGAGTGCAGTGGCTCGTTCTCAGCTCACTGCAATCTCTGCATCCTGGGTTCAGGCAATTCTCCTGCCTCAGCCTCCCGTGTAGCTAGGTTATAGGCACGCACCACCACACCCAGCTAATTTTTGTATTTTTAATAGAGACAGGTTTCACCATGTTGGCCAGGATGGTCTCAATATCCTGACCTCATGATCCACCCAACTTGGCCTCCCAAAGTGCTGTGATTACAGGCATGAGCCATCTCGCCCAGTCACGCCCAGCTAGTTTTTTGTATTTTTTTGTAGAGACGGGGTTTTGCCACATTGCCCAGGCTAGTCTTGAACTCCTGAACTCAAGTAATCTGCCCACCTCAACCTCCCAAAGTGCTGAGATTACAGGCATGAGCCACCACACCCAGCCCTAATTACATAATTTTATGTATTTTTAACAACCTATCATTTGTTCTTAGAAAAATCAAAACAAAACAATGGCATCAGACTTTTCATCAGCAACATGGGAAGCAATAAAACAGAAACAACTTTTTAAATTATGAGAAAATTATTTCCAACATCAAATTCTATTCCCAGACACAATATTATTTTATTTTGAAGGTAAAACAAAAACATCTTCAGGCCAGGCATGGTGGTTCATGCCTGTAACCCCAGCACTTTGGAAGGCTGAGGTGGGTGGATCACCTAAGGTCAGGAATTCAAGACCAGCCTGACCAATACGGTGAAACCTCATCTCTACTAAAATTACAAAAATTAGCCAGCCATGGTGGTGTGTGCCTGTAGTCCCACCTACCCAGGAGGTGGAGGTTGCAGCAAGCCGAGATCACGCCACTGCACTCCAGCCTGGGCGACAGAGCTAGACTCTGTCTGAGAACAAACAAACCAAAAAATAAAAAATAAAAAACTCCATATGTGCAACATTTCAAAAATGTTAACACTTGTAAATGTTTAAATCTCAAAAAGTTTGTGGAGCCAGGCATGGTGCCTCATGCCTGTAATCCCAGCACTTTGGAGGTCAAGGCAGGAAGACTGCTTGAGTCCAGGAGTTTGAGATTAGCCTGGGCAACATGGTGAGAACCCATCTCTACAAGAAATTAAACATTACTCACGCACGAGATGCACACCTGTAGCCTCAGGTACTAGGGAGGCTGAGGCAGGAGGCTCACTTGAAGCCAGGAGGTTGAGGTTGAAGTGAGCCTTAATCAGGCCACTGCACTCTAGCCTGGGCAACAAAGTAAGACTCTGTCTCAGAAAAAAAAAAAAAAAAAAAACAGCTTCTGGGGGATCTGCCTCATCAAAATGAGTGAGGGAATAAACCAAGAAAGATTACATGTAATTCAGGAAACAGCAACCAACCCATATTAGGGAAAGATAAAGAAGAATATACTACAGAAGTCTCTAAATTGGAAAAAAGAAACAGTGGGGTTGGGGTGGTTAATAGATTATTTACCGGATTTGAATGAATGGAATAGAGTTTGATGGTCCTGGCTGAGAGTATGAGAATGATTTAATGATTAAAACCTTTAAAACTACGCAAATGGCCAGTCGTGGTGGCTCATGCCTATAATCCCAACACTTTGGGAGGCCGAGGCGGATGAATCACCTGAGGTTAGGAGTTCAAGACAAGCCTGGCCAACATGGCGAAACCCCATCTCTACTAAAAATACAAAAATTAGCCAGGTGTGGTGACAGATGCCTGTAATCCCAGCTACTCGGGAGGCTGAGGCAGGAGACTCCCTTGAACTCAGGAGGCAAAAGTTGCAGTGAGCCAAGATCGCAACACTGTACTCCAGCCTAGGTAACACAGCGAGACTCTGTCTCAAAAAAAAAAAAATAAATAACCTAAGCAAATGAAAAAAGAAGCAGGGAAATTATTATACCTAAGGACAAACAAATTGTACAAGAAAATAATTATAATCAATCACTGTACATCATATAGCTCAGGTTCAATTATTTGTATAATATAAACAATAAGGCCGGGTGCAGTGGCTCATGCCTGTATCCCAGCACTTTGGGAGGCTGAGGCAACTGGATCACCTGAGGTCAGGAGTTCGAGACCAGCCTGGCCAACATGGTGAAACACCTCTACTAATCATATAAAAATTAGCCAGGCGTGGTGGTGCACATCTGTAATCCCAACTACTCAGGAGGCTGAGGCAGAAGAATTGATTGAACCCAGGAGGCAGAGGTTTCAGTGAGCTGAGATCGCAACACTGCACTCCACCTAGGTGACACAGCAAGACTACGTCTCAAAAAATAAATAAATAAATAAATAAATATCAATTTACTCCCCAAAATAATATAACTATATTGGGAAGATAAGGGAGAAGACATATATGTATTTAACAGTCAAAGCCTTGTATTCTATGGCACTTTATGTATGTTTAATTTTTTTTTCTTAGACACCAAACTCCATCTCAGCGAATGTTTAATATTTTTTAAAAGCAAGTGATATAATCATGCTATTAGCAATATTTAAGACAGATGACTGTGGCTGCCCCCAGCAGTGGGATAACTGCTATTTTTCCTTGTAAGTATATATTACTATTACTATTTAAACTTTTTCTTTATCTATTTATTTATTTTTTATTATTATTTATTTTTGAGCCAGAGTCTTGCTCTGTTACCTAGTCTGAAGTGCAGTCATGTGATCCTGGCTCACTGCAACCTTCACCTCTCGAGTTCAAGCAATTCCTAACCTCAAGTGATCTACCCGCCTTAGCCTCTCAAAGTGCTGGGATTATAGACATGAGCCACCACACCCGACCTAAACTTTTCAAACTATGCTTATATATTTACTTTGATAAAAATAAGATAGATGACCAGGCACAGTGGCTCACACCTGTAATCCCAGCACTTTGGGAGACCGAGGCAGGTGTCACCTGAAGTCAGCAGTTCAAGACCAGCCTGGCCAAGATGGTGAAAACTCATCTCTACTAAAAATACAAAAAAGTAGCCACGCGTGGTGGTAGATGCCTGTAATCCCAGCTACCTGGGACACTAAGGCAGGAGAATTGTTTGAACCCAGGAGGCAGAGGTTGCAGTGAGCTGAGATTGCACCACTGCACTCCAGCCTGGGCAACAAGAGGGAAACTCCATCTCAAAAAAAAAAAAGATTGACTTAGTTGAAGAGAGAGTTCCTTGTAGGGGGTGAAAGGGAAAGGACTTTGAATTTATCTGTAACATTTTATTTCAGAGGCAAGGGAGAAAAAAGTGAGAGGGACAAGTAAGAAAAACAGGTATCAATAATGATTGTGGGTGGTGGGAATATGGATATTTATTATATTACTTTTTGCAGTTTTAAAATATCTCACACAGACAGGCAAATTGGATAAAAAGCTAAAACCCATTGGTAAAATAAAATAAAATAAAATAAAGTATCTCAATATCCTTCTTCCCCAAATCCCAACAATTTCCTATATAAATGGTTTTAGACCATTTATCGTTCTGCTGCCTTACTTGGAATGCTCTAAACTTTGCAAGTATCAGTTTGAACAAACACTCATAAGATCTGACAGCTACAGTGTAAAATAAACAGATAAAATTTTTAAAAATAAAAATAAAATATAAACAAATATTAAAAATGTGCTTCCAACCTAGTACAAAAATATATTGGAATCAATACTTCTGTGACCTGGATAAATTGCTCGTTGAAAGTGTTTTTTTGCAGCCACATTGTATATGCAGCTCCTGCTAGCAACATTTATAGCTAACGAAAATTCCTAGGTATTTTTCACATGAACTGCTCCCCAACCAGCCCTTCCTCATTCTGCTCTTATACATTTGACATTTTTAATTTAAACATTGGGCTTATCCCTGTTAAATTTAATTTCAGTTTGGGCTCACAATGTCATCTTATGGATATACATTTTAAAACTGTATTCATCAAATTACCCCCTGCAGCTTTGCAAATTCTTACATATCTGATTAACATGCTTTAAAAAATAACCCATGAAGACTGACTGCCAATGGAAAAAATAAGAATAATCTATCAGGGACCTTCCTGGTAAAATCAAGATTGTCAGTAGGTACAGTTATTCAATGTCTGACACATTCTCTTAACCAGTAAACAAAATTTGTATCACCACATTATCAGCCACATGAAAGACTGTGAAATTCATGGGATTTTGACACACTATATCTAGAATAATCCCCTGATCCACAAACCTCTTAATCCTAAATAGAAGTAATGAAATCAAAAAATAGAAATAGTAGTAATTTGTTATGATCAATCAACCCATATTCTTTTTTTTCTTAATACTCTATATCATGTTTAAATCATTTATAACTGAATTTTCCCAAAATTTAACAATTTTACAGGTCTATGGTTTTCCAACTACGTTCCTTTCCTCTTTCTGGATATCAAGACATTTGTCTCTCTCTAATCTTTATAGTATCTCAAAGATTAACAACAGTGGCTCTGAAATCATCAGCCAGTTAATTCAGCACCCTGAAACGTAATTCATTTGAGCTTTAAGACTTAAATTCATTTAAAAATGTTCACTTTTACCATCTTGGGCTACAGTTTCCAGTTTTTAACTTGCAATATACTTTCGAGTTTGAAAGAATTATCCCTACTGCTAATAATAATGTATTTAATGCTTATTTTTCGAAACAGCGTTACAATTTCTCAAAAATCCTACAAAATAGGTGAGATAGAAATTAATATACCACTAACCCATTTTATAGATAAGGAAACTGAAGCACAGAGAAATTAAAATTATTTGCCCAAGGTAAAGAACTACAATGAACCAAAATCAATTGCAGTTTAGGGCTCTTTTCTTTTTCTGAGATGGAGTTTCACTCTTGTTGCCCAGGCTGGAGTGCAATGGCATGATCTCGGCTCACGGTAACCTCTGCCTCCTGGGTTCAGGCAATTTTCCTGCCTCAACCTTCCGAATAGCTGGCATTATAGGCATGTGCCACCATGCCTGGCTAATTTGCATTTTTAGTAGAGACAAGGTTTCTCCATGTTGGTCAGGCTGGTCTTGAACTCCCAACCTGAGGTGATCGCCTACCTCGGTTCCCCCGTCGTGAGCCACTGCACCCAGCCCAGGGGCTCTTTTCATAAAGCCATGTGGATCTTGAATACAAAATTTCTCAGGACTGCATATAAAATTTTCTCTGCTAAAAATTGATTATTTCATTAGCGGTTCACAGGAGTTAAGAAAGGTGCAGGGGGCCAGATGCAGCAGCTCATGCCTGTAATCCCAGCATTTTGGGAAGCTGAGGTAAGCAGATCACAAGGTCAGGAGTTTGAGACCAGCCTAGCCAATATGGTGAAACCCCATCCCTAGTAAAAATACAAAAGTTAGCCAGGCATGGTGGCGGGCACCTATAGTCCCAGCTACTAGGGAGGCTGAGGCAGGAGAATCGCTTGAACCCAGGAGGCAGAGGTTGCAGTGAGCCAAGATCTCACCATTGCACTCCTGTCTGGGCAACAGGGCGTGACTCCATCTCAAAAAAAAAAAAAAAAAAAAAGGTGTAAGGGTGGAAGGGAAGTGGGAGTATCTATAAAAGGACAACATAGTAGATCCTTTGGTGATGAAAATATTTTGTACCTTGACTGTACCAACATCAATACCCTGGTTGTAAAATTATATTATAATTTTGGAAGACATTGCCATTGGGGGAAACTCAGTAAGTGGTACAACAGATCAATATTATTATTTATTATAACTCTGAATAAATCTAGAATTATCTCAAAATAAAAAGTTCCATTCAAAATAATAAACAATTGGGGCCTACTTGAGGGTAGAAGTTGGAAGGAGGGTGAGAATCAAAAAACTACCTATCAGGTACTATGCTTATTACCTGGATGAAGAAATGATCTGTACATCCAACCCCTGTGACATGCAATTTACCTACACAGTAAACCTACACACATACCCTGGAACCTAAAATAAAGGTTACAAATAAACAAATAAATAATTGATATTTCTTTTCTAAACCCATTTCACTTTTAAGAACCTTACTTAAAGTGAATAAGAAAGTTTGGGTAAATTAAAACAAAACAGGATCATGTATAGGAGCTCTGAAATCCAACACAGAGGACTTCAATTGTGGAATAAGTTCCATCAATAAAAGATCCAAAACAAGCCATGAAGATCCTTAAAAAATAAAAAGGAGCTCCCAGGATTCTTATTTCCTAGAGAAACAAAACCAGTCAGGACAGTGTAGAAAACAAAATTGTTAAGTCATGAAAAGTCACCTCAAAAAGAGCACTAGAATAAAGTTAGAACCACCAAAGCTTTTCTTTCCTGAACATCACCATACACTTTACTGCAATCTTCAACTTAGAGAAAGATTGTGTGTGTATGTCACCTTGAACCTGATATTCACATACACATTTCAAAAGCTTCCCCAAAAAAGCCTTTTTTTCTTTTTCCTACTCACCAAGTGCCTGAAACGTCAATCATTTCCTGCTTCTCCCAGCTGTAGGACTTGCAATTATGAAAACATTCAGTCAGCGTCTAGAGCAGGTCTGGTTAGAAGGATGAGCTCATCCCTTTCAGATGCACACCTGATCCTCAAGAAGATGCCCCTCCTCCAGCAAGCAGATCTTTGTATGTTTAAAGTGACACCCACAACCTGTACAACCACTTAGCCAGAGCCAAAATAAGTCCTTCCTTATACATGCTTAGTGCCAAGGAATCATTTCCTGGTCTAGCCACCTCACACAGCCACTGAACGCAGGTGGCAGTGGCAACAGCTGCTGCTGCTGCTACTATGGCTTTGTTAGAGAACTTTATTTTCAGCTATAATGGAGGTCAAGTCCTTCACCACTGCAATGGAAACACTGCACTATTTGTTTCAGCAGCCCCTTGCCCACAGTCAGATCTTACCAGAATCATGCCTTCTTTCAAAATGTACAACCATTTTTCTAAACCAAAAATGCAACACCTCAACATCTGCCTTATTCCATTTGCCCTATCTAAAAGTTAAATTAGCCAAGGCAGCTAAACGTACTGTATGTATTTAGAGCTAACATGCTCCCACTCAGGTTTGCCCTCATTTTTACTACCTCTAAGAAAACATTTACTCTGGCCAGGCGCAGTGGCTCATGCCTATAATCCCAGCACTTTGGGAGGCAGGTGGATCACGAGGTCAGGAGATCGAGACCCTCCTGGCCAACATGATGAAATCCCGTCGCTACTAAAATACAAAAAACTAGGCAGGTATGGTGGCACACACCTATAGTTCCAACTACTCAGGATGTTGAGGCAGGGTAATCGCTTGAACCCAGAGGCGGAGGTTGCAGTGAGCCAAGATCATGCCAGTGCACTCCAGCCTGTGTGACAGAGCAAGACTC